>JAODAL010021989.1:0-65746 GCA_025379985.1 Phyllomedusa bahiana
GCGTTTCAAAGTTGAAAGTTTTTTTTTTTTCAATGCCAGTTGTAGAGGCCTCGTTTTATTCGAGACAAGTTGTACTTTATGGGGGAATAGTTTAAGTTCACTTATAATAATTGCATATATTCATATATGCTAATACATTATAATTTGTGTCAGTCTGACACAGGCAGTGATTAGAACAGCACACAGGGTGTCTTGGTCAGTGGCTTAGTACACAGACAGCTCTGGGGCCACTCTAGGTCTCCAGGGCTGACTGTGCAGCCGTTCCCCAAGCTCTGTTGGGGTCACGGGTGTTCCCGATCACCGACAGAGCAGGGGACCCTTTGATTGGGCGCGGGAAAACGCACCCAGCCGAATCAAAGGGTTAAAGCACCGGGTTGCGGAGGTTTCCTCCGCACCCAGGTGCTCGCAGGAGATGCTCCGAGATCAGGGCTGTGTAGTACAGCCCCGATCCCATCGCTGCGGCGCCGGGCGCTGCAAACCCAAGAGTCTACAGCGACGCCAAAAGACGTCGCTGTAGACGAACGACCCGCACCAGCCGACGTCAAGTCGGTGGACGGTCCTTAAGGGGTTAATACTGTTTTTTTTCCTTCTAATTCTTCTGTAGTGCTGTCGGTGCAAAGCTATGGCAAAATAAAAAAACACTTTGAACATACGTGTCATTCTGCTGCATTCTGCACACAAATTATCATTTATATGGAATTCTGATATTTTTTTCTTTGTTTTGTAGGTAAGCTGTGTGTTGAAGATGTCCCAACCATGGTGATGTGCAAGCCAAAGTTGTTACCCCTAAAATCAGTCACCCTAACAAAGCTGGAGAAGATGCAGCGTGAGGCCCAGGATACAATCAAGATGCAGGAGATGGTGCAGAGCAATGAGGCAGAAACCTGAACCCTACGATGCAGGGCCAAGATATCAGTCTCCACACCTAATTCTATTTAGTGTTATTATATAACCCTATTTTATATTGTTAGTTGCTTCATTCTGTAAGTTATTTGAGAATAAACATTAATATTAATGGCACACACGTCTGATGAATATGTAATACAAAGCGAATATCTGTTATTATTACCGAGGAGTATTGTGTTCACTAAAATCGGCGGCATAGGAGAACGTGGAGGCAAGTATTGGGATTTCCCTATGTAGTAAATCAGTTTCTGATCTCTCTGAACAATAACCTTTATTTATGTAGTGCCAACCTATTCTGTAGAACTTTACAATTTAGAGCAGACCTGGGCATTGTACGGCCCGTAGGCCGCATCCGGACCACTAGATAGCCGGCTGCGGCCCGCGG
Source organism: Phyllomedusa bahiana (assembly GCA_025379985.1). NCBI lineage: Eukaryota > Metazoa > Chordata > Amphibia > Anura > Hylidae > Phyllomedusa > Phyllomedusa bahiana. The sequence continues at coordinate 1,292 of JAODAL010021989.1, forward strand.
CATACATTGTCTAGGCCTGCTTTAGATCATACTAATAGTAGCGCTGAGAGGCTGTGGAGGGCCATCAGCACTACTATTAATATTACTGGTATTAGAATTGGGCAGCGGCGCAATGAAGTCACCTAATTGCACCACTGCCTCTCCTCGGCCGCACAGCCATCATAGACTGTGCGGCCAAGGAGCTGCCGGAGGAGCGTCCTGGCGCTGGCGTCGTGATGACGTCATTCAACCAGTGTTGGACAGAAGAGGAAGATACTCGGCCAGGAAGGAGGAACAGTATTATTATTTTTATTGACGGTTACCTGCCTGCGGGAACCTATATCTATATACCTGCCTTACTGAGGGGACATATATCCATATACCTGCCTTACTGAGGGGACATGTAGCTATAAACCTGCTTGCCTGTGGGGACATATATCTATATACCTGCCTTACTGAGGGGACATGTAGCTATAAACCTGCTTGCCTGTGGGGACATATATCTATATACCTGCCTTACTGAGTGGCCATATATCCATATAACTGTCTGCCTGAGGGGACATATCTATATGGCTGACTGAAGGGAAATATTTATATACCTGCCTTACTGAGGGGATCTATCTATATACCTGCCTTAATGAGGGTACAGAGTAAGTTTCCACAAAAATAAACCCCAAAACGAATATTTCCCCATTCAACCTATGTTTGGTTTTTTTGTGTGGGTGTTTTTTTTTTCATTAGTCTGGCCCTCTAAAACCATTCCAATTTTTCATGGGAAAATTAATTGCCTACCCTTGATTTAGAGGGTATAAACAGAGGCAAAAAACAAACATTGCACAATAAGAATCTACTTACAGATCAGACACAAGCTGTAAAGGCCTTGCTCGCAAGAGCCTACAATCTATGTGGGAGCAGGGGTAAGACAAAAGGTGAGAAGTGCTTGGTTTATATAATGGTCCAGTCATGTTTCCTAAATACAGGGTAGCTTTTAGTATCTATGCATAAAACAATCTTCTATAAAATAAATATTTTTAAAGGGGTTATTATTTCATTAAATGGTCTTCAGAATAAGGGGACAGGGAAAACAAGCAACTTTGCAATTGGATGTCGTTAGCAAAGCTGTCTTGTTTTCACAGTCTCCCTTATCTTAATTTTCTGTAAACACAGTTCCCCAGTGGCGGTCGGATTCCACCTCCTTTCATTTCATTAGCTGACGGCTCTACTAATTTACCTAACTTACATTCTGTTCGCCCCTCCCACCCCACCCCGGTCGTATTCACGGGAGCATGCATTCCAGTCTCTCTCACTCCGAATAAAGGGCCGGCAACAATTTCACTCTGTACAGCTAGCAGCTCCACGGTAACACTGCAGCTGCTTCTATTATCAGAAAACAGCAGAATTGTGCTCGGTGCCTAATGCTGCTGCGTTTCTAAATATAGAAAGGAGACAGATCTGTGCTGCTCAGTATGAGTTCATAGAGGATTGGATTCAACTGTAACAAACCTCCAGCTGTGAGAGATCAGTGCTCTGAGTTCATAGAAGACTGTCTAGACTGAATGCAGGCCTGTGGTATGTAAACAGCTCTTACAAAATAAGACTGCATAGGGAGGGGAACGACACAGTGACATATGGACTCAGACATTGTGCTCCCCCGACCTTCTCTGACTCAGGAGCGAGCATGAACAGTGAAGGGGGGGGGGGGGTGAGATGATGTCATCCCCCCTTCAGTTAAGAAACACCCAGCTCAGAGGGGAAGAAACGCTCCTAAATTTGAAGAGCTGAGAAACTGAGATTACATTGAAACACATGAACTGATGAAGCGATACATCCTCTTTAAGTAATTGTCACATCTGACCACTATCTTCTCGTTATAACCTGTCTCTACAGTCTCAAGGGACACTACCACCAACTTTTTTTCTTTTTAACAATATGCTGAATTATATTTTTTTTTTTCGTTCCCCTCTGTACACAATTTCCTGTTTTTTCCTCTCTGACTTCCCTTCTGTGGGCTGGAGAGTGTAATTGTTATCAGCAGGACCTAGTAAGGCTATGTTCACACGGTGTATTTGCGGGGCGTAATTACGCCCCGCAATTACGCGGTGGGGGGGGGTGGGGGGGTGTATGGGGGGGCCGGCACTTCGCCGGCCCATAGACAATCACTGCTAGCGGCGCTTATACGCCGCTAAAAAGTGACATGTCAAGCCGCGGGGCGGGGAGAGGAGACGTAATCCATAGTTCTCTATGAGAACTGTGAATTACCGTAATGAATGGGCCCGTTTTGGGCCCCGAAAATTGGCGCACTTGGGCTTTAATTACGGCCCGAATACGGCCCATTTTTAAGCCGTGTAAACTGGCCTAAGTGTAAAGGAAAGCTAAAAACCTTTCGGGCAGAAAAAGTGAACCATTATCCTTTTTTTATTACACTTGTCATTTGCCCTGTCTATTGATCTTAATTTAGGCCTGTCCAGAGCACAATAGAGCAATCATTTTGTCATGACCTACTATTTGTAATGAGACTATATGCAGATAAGAGAACACGGCAAAAAAAAGGGTTTGTCTGCTTGTCATTCAGTAGTTTTATTTCTTTACTATCAAACTAGATAAAATTGCATTTAATGGCATACAACTGCTTCCCTTCATGTACACATAAATGGTAATCTTTTAGTTGCCTGGAGCCTTTCCTAGAGGAGCTTACTGAAAACTGACACAGTTGAGAGAATAACTAAAGTCTTTATAAATAAAAAAAAGTACCTGCATTTCTGCATTGATTACTAAAATGCAGTCCGATTGTGTATTATTCATTTTAGTTAGATTGTAACCCAGGCGTACTTCTAAAGAAACACATACTGTGCTCATCATACATTCCGTTGATTAAACATCTGGGCTCTTTCAGGGCCTGGAACCACTTCAATCATTGAAGAAATAAAATCCATTTTAAGGACCAAGAATTTTTTTCATCATCCCTTTAAAAGAGCTGTAACCTTTATTCCTATTGTGACGGGTGTGGCAATGGATCCTCTGGACCGCCGAAAAGCGGGGGTGTAAGCCTCCCCGGGAGCGGAATCTAAGTGGTCCCGGTTTTCCGAGCCCGCCGAAAGCAGAATGGATTGCTGGGGGGAGTCTACCAGGTCTCCCCCTGACGTGACTTGTTGCGGTGGCACCCGAGGTTTAAAAGCGTGGTACAGAATCAAACCCCCCCCCCCCCAACCCCCCGGTTCATGGTGTGGGATGTAGAGAAAAGGGTTTGGTACACGGAAATAGGACAAGATAGACAAGAGTTTTCTCTAAAGGCAACAGGCAATAAAGATCCAGCGGGGCCCTGCTGGAGGGTTAACGTATTAGGGTCAGCGTCCGGAAATCAACATTTCCCGGCGCGTTTCCTTTAAAATTGAGAGAATGGCGCGCCAGCCAGCAGGCAGGGGACGGGGGAAGCAGGGGCCCCGGCGGGTAAAATGTATGGGGCAAGTAGGACGAGTGTGGCGCCCGCGCCCGACACACGTGCTCTGTCGTCCACTCAACCCTGACCAGGACCAAGAGCGCCCGCAGCCTGACCCATGGGCTGCGGAACCGCTCATAACACCTATGTTGTCATAGCCATGTTTGGATTTTTTTGGCACAAGTTTTAGTTTTTAATTGAATTATTTTAGGGTAAATATAAATATGATTTAACCTTTATATGAGGGTTGGGGGAAAAACATCAATTCCTCCATTGTTTTTATTTTTTTGCATTTTAAATTCACACCATTCACCTTTATGGTAAAAATACTGTGATAATTTTATTCCACATATCAGTACAATTATGGCAATATCAAAATTGTCTTTTATTATTTTTTTTTTAGATATATTTGGACAACAGAAAAACGTTTTAATAAAAATTCTTTTTGGTGCGTGTCTGTATTCCAAGACTGACAACATTTAATTTTTCGGTTTGTATGCCAAACAAACACCTGGTAGACCCATTATTTCTGGGATTGATTGTTTAACCTCTAACCTATCTAAATATGTGGACACACACAACCTATTGTAAAATACTTACCAGCATATCTAAAAGATACTACTCACATCTTACAGGAATAGGAAAAAGTTAAATGATATGAGGAACTATTTGTAGGTCAACCCAAACCTTTACTTCCTAATTTAGATTTTAAGACTCTCACGAGCAGGCCCTCACACGGATTGTGTCTCATCTGTAAAGTACTTTTAATTTGTAAATGTCTGTATGTATACCCTCACATTTGTAAAGTGCTGCGGAATATGTTAGCGCTATAGAAAGATTATTATTATTCCCTATATAATCCAAAATAGCAACGTAGGATGGCACCGATCTAGTTGTTCACACAGCAGTTCCAATTCATTCACTTACGGGTACTTTCACCTCGTAATGCTTTGAAAATAGTGGAGCTCAGCATATAAAGGAAGAGGCCATAGTATTACCCACCACAGATAAACAAAGCGGCATCACCATCTTCTATTGTTTATTGTGTAAAAAAACACATCACATCAAGAGCAGACAAATACCGTGGACTACTGCCATTTCGTGTACTGAGATGCTTGCTTCTCTGTATACTGTCATTGAACATTCAAAAGGATGTGAAATAGTTAAATGTTTTCTTAATAAATACAGTGATTATCAAGAGTCTCAAATAGACTTTTTGATGTTTTTTTTTTATTGTAAGGCTATGTTCACACGGCTTATGTGCGGGGCGTAATTATGCCGTGTGAACGGGAGCGTGGAGCCGCCCCAACTCCGGCCACATACTATCATACTAGCGGTGCCGATACGCCACTAGTAATTCACATACCTCTTAACCTTCCCCACCCCGCGATTCGCCATCAGGAGAGGAGATAAAATCCATATATCACTAGTGATAAACTAGTGGATTACCGTAATGACTGGAACGTATTCCACCGAATTTGCACAACGGGCCACATTTCGCGTAAATTTCGGACTGAAATACGTCCCATTTTAAGCCGTGTGAACATAGCCTAACACATAATTACTTTATCTACAAACGTTTTATTTACAAACGTTGGGAACTAATTTTATGCTAATTTATATGTTGAGCAGTACCTCCTCAGGGTATCGGGTGGCATAGTCCACTATTACTAAGATATATTGATATATAGATAAATCTATATTTGACCAGGGGCCCTATCAAGTCCATGGCTATCCTATCAAAGGGGACCTCAATAATGGGGAAACGGCACCAATGGACTGCCGGGATATTTCCCTGTGATTGACCTTTGGGGAAAGGCAGTGCCACTAAACCATCCAGTTCCTAAGGACAGCCCTGTATGTATTAGCCTTGAGTAATCCCCAACTTTCCTTGGTCAGTCCTGATAGGGGGCACCACCTTCCCCAAAGGTAGCGGGGGTTGTGTGAGTGTGTGGGGGGGGGGGTAGTGGTGTTCCACTCACCGCCACTTTATAGGTCACCATGCTAGTAATGGTTGGACCCCCTTTGCCTTCAGAACTCTCACCTCAATTCTTCGTGGCCATATAAAGATTCCCACAAGGTGTTGCACGACGATGCTCATTGTACTAAGGGGCCCAAAGAGTGCCAAGAAAATATTCTGAGTGGCCAAGAAACATATACCCTCCCCCCACACCATGACACCAAAACACACACACCAGCCACCCACCACCACCCTAGCCTTAACCGATTGATACAAGCAAGATGATCCATGCATTCATGTTTTAATAATAGACGCCAAACATACTGACCCAAGCGCAACACAAAAGTTCGCATGTCCGCAGCATAAAATCGATACTCATCAGAACATCATAACCAGGGCAACGTTTTTTCCTCCATCTTCAACAGTCCTATAAACAATTTTCGATGAGCTTGGTCAAATGGAGCCCTTCATTAACCTGTTCTTAGCTAAGGAGTGGCAACCCCCTGTGTGGACTTCTGACTGCCTTGTTAGCCCATCTGCCTCAAAGTTCGCCGAACAGAGTTCATAGTTGCTCTTCTGCCGTACCTTAGGATTGTAACGATGCTGCTATTTGAGTCACTGTTGGCACTTTTCCTAGCAGCTCGAACCATCTGGCCCGATTCTCCTTTGACCTCTGCATCAACAAGGCATTTCCGCCCACAGAAATGCCGCTCACGGATGTTTTTTTCTTTTTCCGCCACCATCTTCTGTAAACCAACCGCTAGAGAGTGCGTTTAGTGGTGAAATCCCAGGAGATCAGCAGTTTCTGAAATACTCAGACCAGCCCTTCTGGCACCAACCAACCATCCACGTTCAACCAGGCACTCAAATCACCTTACTTCCCCAACTGATGCTCGGTATGAACTGCCAGTGAGATTGTCGTGACCATTGTCTAAAAGCCTAAATGCACTGGAGTTGCCGCCATGTGATTGGCTGATTAGAAATTAAGTTATTACCGACAGTTGACAGGTGTACCTAATAAAGTGCCGTGATGTATATGACAAATATACACACACACACATATACATACTACATACATACCAGATGGCTTGTCTTTAGCCGCAACAGAAATATAGAAGTTGGTATACCACTAGTTCCAGCTGTAAGTCCCAGAATAGCATAACGAGGATACAAATAATGTAGCATTCGCACGGTTCTAGTGTGCCCCTTGCCTCTCCCCTCCCCAGCTTAGTAATGCAACCCATCTCGGGGGCTTGCGGGGAGATTTAAAAATGTAATGAAATGGGGTTCGCCCGATATGCAGTCTGAAAATAACGCCAGCTATCTGGCGCAGCCCCGTTCATACATGTCCGCACCATAGGAGAGACTCTCTTGAAATAGTGGTTCTGGCCTACCACTCAGTGTACTCACCAGACATTACGCACATGTTTTTGTGTGTTCTTTCTGCAGCCTGTGGAAGAAACCTCTCTCGTTCAAAACAGTGACATGTATCTGTGGTCCACAATGACCTCCTGGAGCGCATATATTATATATATATATATATATATATATATATATATGATATAATATATATAAATATTATAAATATATATTATAAATAAATATATATATTTCTATTTTTTTTTTTTTTTAACAGAAAATAGCAGCACCTCCCTTTGGAGATCATCATGGACCAATATATGAGCAGTGTGCCAGCGGTGACTCCTATCGATATAAAAAAAGCCAATCGAACAAAAAATCCACGCAACGCCAAAAGAGGTTCAAAAAAAGTTAATAATTTATTCACCCCATGTTCACAGTGCAATGGTTTTCAGCTCCACCTGAGCCTTTGTCAAGCTTGCTCTTGTTAACATGTGTGAATAGAATTAATTACTTTTTTGAACTTCTTTGGAATGCCCGTGATTTAGTGGATTATAATAATATATATATAAATTTTTAAAATGATTTAATATAGTATATATATATATATATATATAATATATCTAACAAAGTTAATTTTACTGTTTTGTGAATTGTAAAAGTTTGAATTTGCCTTTTTCCTAACATTTTATTTTAATGCTAATTGCTGCACAGGTTATTTAGATCTTCGTAATTCGATTGTTTGCTAGCGCTTTATAAGGAGGACTATATCACACTTCATTATCACACTTGGTGATGAAGGAGTCCGTGACTTTCTGAAACGCGTATCTTGCGGATAAACACTGATCTTGAAGCACTTTGGAGCTTCAATCAGTGACTTCACTAGCTTTTATTTTTTCAGAGACCTATATGAAATGAAAGCTGAGCTCTGAGTGGTTGCTATGGGCAACAGAGTCTTACTGCTAGATAGTTTTCATATATAAAGGCCCGATTTTTTTGGGGGGAAGGGGAAGAGATTGGGGTTCCCATATTGATAGCATAAGAACAGATAAGGGGCCATGCATGTGTGACAGTCTCCATTAATTTCAATTGGAGTTCCACTTGGTTGTATGCAGAATGCCAAAAGGGAAGAATTGCCCCTGTGAAAATGTCTAATGTCTAAACTGCCCAAACTTTTATATCGTTTTGAAAGACTCCCAGTTCCTGTTCCCCTTAGTAAGTCCTTACAAGCTGCAGTTTTCAGATGTTCATTTGGGCTCACGGATGTCATAGGGTAGCTCGGGAGGTTTTGATGAGTAAAATCAGAAGGAGGTCTAGCGGCTCCCAATGGTCTAAAATACTACTGGGAAACCCATTTGCTTTATATCGGCTTGGTCCATCCTCCTGGCAAATTTGAAATGGATGGAAATTGAAAACCTCTGGCAAGCCCCTAATCATCCTTCCATTGTTCTGTGGCATGATAAGGAGATTGAGATATCACAAGGCCTAAAAGTATTTGTAATTATTGTAAGTCTAAATTTTCTCTAGCCGCTAGAGCCTCTCCTATGACCTCTTTTTTTTATTAACGTTTTTGTTTCTGGACAGTGTTAGGCCCCCCTTCCCCGTTCACAATCGCTTATTCACCAGCCGGATTTGCGAGCCGGATAGCGCTCATCAATCCGGCGTGGTTAAGGGGCGTGAACGGGAGCGCGGCGGGGGAGCACCCCGCCGCCCATAACAATCATTATCTAACGCCATCTGCGCCGTTAAATAATGTGCATGTCACTTTCGCTCACCCCGCACCGGCGGATTCGCCAGGCGGTAAGGAGCGACGCGAATCCACTGTTTCACCTATGAGAGACATTGGATTCACCGTAATTTACTGGCGACGGATGGCGCCGAAACTGCATCGCAAATCCGGCGCGGCAGTACGGCGCCAATCCGCGCCGAAATAAGCCGTGTGAACACGGCCTTACAGGTCCTTTTGTTTCACAATGTCTCCAAAATAATTTATTCAGGTGTGCAGATATATCACACTTTCAAAAGAGAGACCCGATTCCTTTTGTGGCACTCCAAAATACGTTTCATCTCTTCTCTCCCTCCTCCTCCTCCCAGTCACAATTCTCATGTCTCCAAATTAAACACCTGATGCAAACGATTATAGAGGGGTCCTGCCTCTCAAAATCATTCCTTTCAAAAAATTATGTAAATCAGGGGTGTACAGTAGAACAAAGGCTTAAGTGTGCTTTCACACGGTGCATTTTAGGTGTGCGTTTTTGATGCGTTTTTTTGGATGCGTTTTTTGTGCAACAATGTATATCATTAATTGCTGTGTCTTTCGGCACAAAAAACGCATCCAAAAAACGCACCGTGTGAAAGCACCCCAAGTCAGCTATTTATACAATTCTTAACAATCCCGTTAGATGTTGAGCACCATCATCCCTACATATCTAGGTGGAAATCATACCTTGTGGGAGAAATACTGTATCACACCTGGAAAACCATATGAAATAGGGCTGCTTAAACATCAATCTGTACTACCTATAAGGAGAACCAGTACAAGATAATGAGGTTTTGGTACCGCACCCAAGAATTACTTCATAAATTTGATCCCAGTCTCCATGATGAATGTGTTATCTATATTCTGCAATTCCAGTGATACAAATATGTACAGTTTGTTATGTTTTAGTACCGTAAAAAAAATATATATATTCTATATGCTTTAAATTTGCGTTGCAGGGCCATTTTCTGCAACCAATTACTTTTTTAATACTTCCACCTACGGACCTGTGTGTGGGTCCTTTTTTTTTTGCGGGCTGAGGTTTTATTGTTACCATTTTCTAAAAGATGCAGTTTTTAAGGGAAGTGAAATTACCAATTTTCTTCTGCTACGGTGTCCATCGTATGGGATAAATGAGGTTATGTTTTAATAGATTGGACTCTTACTCACACAGCAATACTAATTATGTGTAACCTTTTCATTAATTTTTTTTTAGTTTGTCAAAAAGGGGGTGATTTGAACATCTAATATTTTTTATTTAGCTTTATTTTTTTTATGCATGAAGACAAAGTCCCCCTAGGGTACATGACCAATAGAGGGCGCGAATTTTAAAACCACTTCTGATTGTCAAACCATGCAGCAAGTTGTACAAAGATGCCTGGGAACAGCAGACATGATGAGGAGGACTGTTTAAATCCCAATTCAAATTGATCCCTTAAGTTTAAATCAAATCAACCCCTTTGGGGGGAATCTTACCTTTAAAGCCCCTTTTTAAAAAGACCCAAAATTGAAACATCGAAACTGAACAGGGGAACATGTGCACAAAAAGTTAAGAAGGGTCTCATTTATTTTCATTAAAAAAAAAATAAAAAATAAATAAAATCAAGAGATCCTTATACAGTATTTCAGCCATTTTCGTACAACCACGCAGTTTTTAACCCCCTTGAATCACAACCTCGACAAAACGGTTTACATGTTTTGGTCCAAAATTTGGGGGACGTTTTGGGAACCCCAAAGGGTTTTAAACCATAAATGCAAAGATTTTCCTCTTTTTTTGTCATTAGGGAAAAACCAAATGTAACACAATTTTGAACAGGAAAAAAAAGTCATAAAATTAACACTCCCGCCACTTTTTTTGGGTACACTTTTGCTATAACGGGTTGGCCCCCCTTTTGCCTTCAAACTTTGCCTCAATTCTTCGTTGTTTTGAAAAAGGTGTTTTAAAGATCTAAATTGGTACCGGGGGCCCAAAGAGTCCAAGAAATATTCCCCACACCATGACAAAAACCCCCCACCACCTAAAACGTTGATAAAGGCAGGAGGGAACCATGCTTTCATTTGTTGACCCCAAATTTTCGACCCTCCCATCTGAATTCGCAGCAAAAAATCGAGACCATCAGCCCGGGCAACGTTTTTTCCAATCTTCTAGCCCAAATTTCGATGAGTTTGGGGCAAATTGGAGCCTCAGTTTCCTGTTTTAGCTAAAAGGATGCACCCGTGTGGTCTTCTGCTGCTTAGCCCCTCTCCCCAAAGTTCCCGTACTGTGCTTCAAGATGTCTTTGCCACCTTGGGTTTTAACGGGTGGTATTTGAGTCACGTGCCTTTCTATCCGTCGAACCATCTGCCCCTTTTCCCCTTTTACCTCTGGGATCAACAGGGATTTCCCCCCCCAGGGCTGCCCCTCCAGTGTTTTTTCTTTTTCGGACCATTTTCTTAAACCCTTTGAGATGGTTGTGCGTGAAAACCCCGGAGATCAGCATTTTGAAATACTCAGACCACCCTTCTGCACCCAAAACCTGCCCGTTTTAAAGGGACTCAAATCACCTTTCTTCCCTACTATCCGGTTTTTAACTGCAGGAATTGTCTTGACCTTTTACGCCAAAACACGAGTTTTCCGCCCTGTGATTGGTGATTAGAAATTAAGTGTTAACGACATTGGACAGGGGTACCTAATAAATGGGCCGGGAGTGTAGTACTCCTGGAAACCTCTTTTTTTTTTTTTTTCAGCCATCACTACTTATCAACAATTGATGGGGACAAAGTTGATCCCACACGCAAAAGAAACCCTACACAAAACACCGGTTCATCGTATTGTTGCATCACTAAACATATTTATTTAGTTGTTATCAGGAAATTTTACAGGCTTGTTCTAGCAGAACTTAACTTTTATATCCAGGAATATTTTTTTGTAGAAAAATAGATGTTCCAGCCACCATGTACTTTACGTTTTCATGTCAAAATTCTTGTGTTTTCCTTTGGAAAGATGAATAAAAACATCCCCCCAACCCAGTAACGAATTCATTTGCTTCCAAAAAAAATAAAATAAAGCAAAACTCTGCACCTCTGGCACAAGTGGATAAATTATTCAGAACAAGTCACTTCTCCCATTCAACTACCAAAGCAAAATGTTTAAGATGAGCAGCAGCCAAGAAAGGGTCACAGGGCAACGCCGCCTGCCATAACACGTCTTCAGAGTGATTTGCCACAAGACACCGACTGTGTAGGAGACGAGCAGCTGTAACATGTGATTACAGAGGGATTGGAAACAAATGGCACCTCCAAACATCTACAGTGTAGCTTATGCTTTTTACCACTTGTCTGTACATTTACCTACCCCAATCAGTGAACTTCTGAAACGGTTTTATTTAGAAAACTATTATAGAAAGGCTCTGTACCCATAACAATGTATATAGCGATTTAGAAAATAAACTGTGCCCGGCGTTGACGCGTCTTTCCTTTTCTTCTAATGGCTCTCGAATTTCAGACGGCCGCCATCTCCTTCACTCACAAATCGTTTTCTCCCTCTGTGATGGGAAGAAAGAGGGAAAAAAAATAATTTTTGATTAAATGTAATTTACACACTTACAAACAAATGAGTTTTTTTCCTTTCCCCCATCTTTTTACCATAAACATGTACTGCATTTACATACGTCAGCAAGTCAATTCATTTACTGCCCAATTCAGACCATCTCTTCTGAGCTGGGTTCGCATGGTGCTTTTTCCAGTGTATTCTAATGTGTGAGATGTGCAAGTTACTGTAACAGCAGGAGTAGTGGTACCCCAGGACCACCGCAAGCGGTGGTATAAGTCACGCCAGGGAGCGGAGTCCAAGTAAGTGCCGGTATTCACCAGAGTCTGCCGCAAGCCAGCATGGGCTTGCTGTGGCGGGAGTCCTACTAGGTCGCTACCCCTGACGCAACTTGCTTGCGATGGTAGCCGAGGTGCTGCGAGGTACCGAATCGTGACACAAGCTCGTGGTCGGGGACAGGCAGGCGGCGAAGATTCGTACTCGAGAAACATAGCAAGGGGTCGGAAAACAACAAGATAGGAACGCTTTCTCTACAACACTATAGATATTACAGGGAAGTGACCACAGACCTTGGAATACATAGGGTCAGCGCTCGGCAATTAGCAAATTACCGGCGCGCTGGCCCTTTTAATCTCAGATAGCTGGCGGGGGCGCACGCACCGGCTGGCAGAGGAAGATGGATGGACAGGAGAACGGCTGGGTGAGTACCTGCCGGCATAACGAGTGCACCCACAGCACGACACTCAGAACGTGTCGCTACTTGTCCCCGGCAGTGTGCCAGAAGCGGGGACACGGGTGCTCCCGTGGCCAGAGAGCCGGGCCGCGGGGCCATTCGTAACAGTTACACACCAAACAATTTAATCAAAAGTGCCCCATTTTTGTCTATGGGAACAGGCACCATTGTGGCACATGGTGGTCACACGACACGTAAAAAATGCAAGTGCATACAAATTCTTGGAACATAAATGTGTGTTTTACAGGACAGTAATGCATTTTTTTTTTACGTGTAAATGTGGTAAAATATGTATTTTTCAGCATTTTGTTTTTTTAAATTAGTAGCCCATTTAACATCAATGCCACAACCACAGCAAAAGATTGTATGGCCTACATATGAACTTTAGCTCCTTCCGTAAAGAGTACTCCCAGATCATTTATTTTTTAAGCTACGAAGTCCCATAAATGTTCTACAACTGGGTTGTATGCCTTTCACACATGCCCATACATGAAGGAATTAATGTTTACAAGGGTAAGACAAGCCTTTTACTTTAACAATGCAGCAAGGACGCTACAATAGACTTAAATAGGCATTTTTTCTTCAAGAGAGACAGATCTACTTATCGACACTACAGAATCAATTGCACCCACTTCAAGCCTACTGCAATGATCCCATGTACAATTCAATCAAAATGTGTCAGATGAGCGCACACTGCCAGTATCTTCCAACCTTATTGTACATGCAGCAATTTTTTAAAGTGTACCTATCCTTTAAACAAATTCAGAAGTCAGAAGTTGTGAACAGCCGGGATCGAATTGTTAAAACAGAAGTGCTCTACATAGAGTAGCGTCCCAAGTTCAGGTTAGGCTGAAATTTAGGGAACGCTGTGGAATTTGTAATCTGCAACATGTTAATTCTGTTGCAGATTTTAACAGCAAATTTTACCCTTTGCAATGCAAATCAGCATCAAACTGTCAAAATCTAGAATTTGCTGTGAACCCTGCAATGCCAAAGTTAGCAGCACGTGTACGCAGCCTTCCACTAGAGCATATATGAATAGGGTTCTCAAAGCCCAATCCACTTTCACAAAATAAATCAGTACAGAACTTAGGTCAGGCTGCAAATTTTCAAATTTACAGTTCAGACCATTTTAAGTAATAAAACCAGAAATTTATTAACAATCTTCTTTTCAAGTGAAACAGTCAAATAGACATACCGTACTTGTATCCATTAGGCGATCCGCAATAGCAGTATCCACGAGCAGATACTGCTATTGCGGATCGCCTAATGGATACAAGTACGGTATGTCTATTTGACTATGTTTTACTTGAAAAGAAGATTGTTAATAAATTTCTGGTTTTATTACTTAAAATGGTCTGAATATTGAATGCATGTTTATGAAGACACGGAGAAGTGTCTAATACAGACCGAACTATACACGAGGCAATACACAGAGTCATATTAACCCAGGTATACGTTAAATTGTCACATTTACAGTTCGTTAGTTCTACTGCAGATGTTCACACCTTGTAATGCAAATAGTAAAATCTACACCCAATCCACGAGTCAAATTTGCCGTGTTTGGCCTAAGGTTTCTATCTGTATCACATGCAGAGGTGAAGAAAACCATAAACTGTCTATGACCCATCTCAAATTACCCACATGCAGCTGTATGATGCAGAGAATGCCATGGTACCCCTTCATTCTAGTGATAATAGAATTTCATTATAAGTGGTAGGAAAAAAAAAAAAAAAAATCATGCATCTACATCAGTTTGGTCCACGGGAGCTTAAGTTTTGTAATTTCCCCCCATCCCCCATCACTGCAATCGGAGACAAGTTTTTCTTTTATTTTTGTAATTGTCATTGATCTAGCTCAGGCATCCTCAAACTGCGGCCCTCCAGCTGTTGGGAAACTACAACTCCCATCATTCCCTCTGTTATAGTTTATATAAATGCATGCTGGGAGTTGTAGTTTCCCAACAGCTGGAGGGCCGCAGTTTGAGGATGCCTGAACTTGCTTTTTAAAGGCTTGATTTTTGGCTTTAAAATGTGATCATCCTAGGGTGCATAGAACTAATTAACGTTTATTAAGTTAATATCATGGGGGTTAAAAGGGGTTGTCCCTTGTAAGATTAGCTCTGAGGTCAGGTGATTAGAAGCTACCCTTGGAGAATGGTAAGATGGCTACACTTGTGCATTCAGGTCTATGGGATTTCCAAATATACAGAGCACACTTGCTTGGCTATATTCAGTAACCCCACAGAAATGAATGGGGAGGACTGCACAAGAGCAGCCGTCTCCTCGTTCTCAGAGGCCAGCCAGTAGCTACGTGCTGGCCTCAGACTCAAACTTGGAAGATGGGACAACCCTTTCACCCAGTTCCTGACCGGGTCGATTACCCCTGTTCCTGACCGGGCACATTTTCCTTACTACATGCAGATTTGAATGATATATGCATGCTGTATTTTTTTTTCACATTTTTTATTTATTTATTAACAGCAAAAGTAGTGCTAAAATAAATTTTTTAAATCAAGTCACTTTTCAGTTACGGATGTTTATAGGTGATATAAAGTTGTATGCGTGTCATGGGCGGGGCTAAAAGTTGCAGTTTGGGCTGCTAAAATGTTTTTTTTCCTTAATATTTTATTTTTCTGTGTGTTTTTTTACCTAATTTTTTATTTTGCAGATTTTCCCTAAAATTGGGGCTGATATATTAGCCCCAATTACAGGGAAAAACCCTGAACTTGCTGTAAAGTTACGACCTAGCAGCATCTGCAACCACTGTAGGTCACCCGACCGCCGGAAAGCAGGAAGCCAGAATGCTTCCTGACGATTGGTATATACAGGCTTCTGAGTGCTGTATATACAACAATCGAGCAGGCAGGGACAGAAATAAACCCTTCCCTCCCTTGCTATGACAGCTGGCTCTCCACTCACACAGCTGCACATTCTACACAGATGCTCCAGAACGTCCATGCAGAGTTACAAGTTGACCGCCTGGACATTTAGGGCCACATGTATGAAAACTGTCTTAAGTCTAAAATTCACTTTGTTGCCCATAACAACCAATCAGAGCTCATAGCAACCAATCAGAGCGCCCTTTCATTTCATATAGTGCTCTGGAAAAATGAGAGTGGCGCCGATTGGTTGTTATGGGCAACAACGTGACTTTTAGACCTAGACAGTTTTCATACATGTGGTCCTTAAAGTCAACGGGCAGTCGGTGTCAGGTTAGGGCATATGTATTATTGCGGTTCAAAATTTAGGCAGTAAGTCTAAAAATGCACCAGATTCAGCACAGTGGTTCATGCCCTTTGATACATTTTCTGTATATTTTTGACTTTTCTAACTTTTTTCAGGCCAACTATTTTTGGGCTTGCTTCACACAAAAATTCTGCACCAGAACTTTGCCACAATTCTGGTAAAATTTTGGCACAGAATGTTGTACTAAAGCCACAGCCAGTTTCCACAGACACCCCCACCTAAACCACCCCTCTTTTTAGAACAGTCACAGAAAGTGTCTTAAACATATAATAAAATGCACCACTTTTTGGCACATTTAGGAGGAAATAATGCCACACCTAGACCATGCCAGGCCTCTCACCCAGACCTGTTTTATTTTCATTATTTGTAAATAATACTAACTTTCCATCTCTTCACCAACAAATACATATTTGACATTTTACACTGAGGAATCTTAATATTTGTAACAATATACAAAAGAGAAATTTTTTTTTTTTTACTTATTAGAATGCAGCTCCAGGGCTATTCTATGTCAAAGACATTGGGTATGGAGAGGTACCATGCTTTCTGACCAGTAATGTGCACCACCACTATTCTAAATGAAAATATTAACACCACAACTTCTCCATGTGCCGTCTGTTCTTTTTTTCCAGTATGGAGTCTAGGTTTTATGTAAGGCTGTGGAGTCTGTAAACCAAAGCCCCGGCTCCTAATCTTCTCTAACTCCCACTCCCTTATACACGGCGCATATTTAAGTGATAAAGTTACTGTGGTAAAATGGTAACATCAGGCTGTTTATACAATGATCAAGATATTTAGGTAGAACGTGCACTGACAAGTAAAAGGGTAACAATGTTTTGATCTTTTGACTTTCAGGCTCCATATCTCACCATCCACTACAACCTTGAATGCGAGACTCCCATCATTTTATATACAGTCATCTTACATATCTTATACATAAAATTTGACTTGCAATTATTTAGCATATGGTTAGTTCTGCAGATTCTTGTCATGTAACTGCATTGTTATGGTTTTGCTCCTAAAAATCAAAATGTTCATTTTTATGATTTGGTAAATCCACATGCCTGAATCCTTCTCGGCTCTGGATCAGATCCAAGCAGGTCTTGACCAAAATCTGCTCCCTGGTCTCTTCTACACGTTCCCAGTGTTGGTGCAGACTGGATTTGGGTACGAATACAGCTTTTTCTTCAACTCTACCCACAAATGTTCGATTGGGTTGTTTTTTGGGGACTGTGGGGGCCAATACAGCAACTTCATTGTCATTGAATTATTCCTTCTCCACCTTGATGTCTGCTTCAGGTTGTTGTCCTGCTGGAACACTATATCGTCCTTTTCATACCCATAGTACTCGAGTGTATGAAGTAACTCATCGTGTAGGACACTCACATATAGCTCAGCATTGAGATCAACATCGATCCTGGTCAACATCTTCGGCTGTGAAACATCTCCATATCATCAGGCTTCCTCCACCGAACTTGATAAGTTCTTCAATTTCTTGATCCATTAGCGCCTTTTTCCTTGATTCCTCCAAACCCATTTACCCCAATCAGAGCCCAGTCTATTGACTTTCATCTTATTGCTCCAAATCACCCGTTTCCAATCTTCCATTTTTCGTACCTTTTTGCAAACTCGACCCAACGCTTCTTATGAAAAGATTGAAGTTGACGCTTTTTCACCTTTTTCGGGCCATCATTCCAGACCTATATAATGCGTGTTGCATGTTGGACGTATGGATGTCTGTGATCTCACTCTTACGAAGCCTATGAGCCACCTCCACTGCCGTGTCTGTCGCATTAGAACTGTTGACTCTCGTATTATGCCTCTTCGCTTTTGAATGGATGGACGGACTTCATTTCATATTCTTCCAGCTGTCATGGCCTCACATGATGCAGTTTGGCAATTTTCTTGTCCGAGAGATCAATCAGCTGGGTGATGCTGTTTCTCTTTTCTTGGGAAATCATCTTCATGGCTGCTCGAACCAGTGACCTTTCGCTTGAGAATCAACCCAATAACACACTGAGCTATTAGGGAATGTGAGAACAGGTTGTAATTTGTAGTAACAAGAAGAAAAAGATTTTCCACCACCAGGAGTAAACAGTAACAATGCAGTTACAGGACAAGAATCTGCAGAACTAACCATATGCTAAATAGTTGCAGGTCAAAGTTATGTATGAGATAGCCAAGATGAGAGTCTATAAAATAATGGTAATCTCACATTCAAAGCTGTAGTGGATAGTGAGATATGGAGCCTGAAATTCACTGGTTCAAAACATGGTTACCCTTTTGCTTGTTGGTGTAAAATATATTTATAGGAAACAACTTTAGAACACAAAAATGCAAAACGCTGCAGTAGGTGGGAAAAACAAACAGTTTTCAACAAAAACTTCCTGAATAACATTTGTGGAGTCTATGAATTTGTTCTGAGAAATAGCATCGCCTCCATCAGATCCTTCATAGATGACCTCAAATCTGATCTCATTATTTCCAGGCTAGGGAACGGCCTCTCTATACTAACCTGGGTTGGTTGCAAAGAAGTGACCACAGGGGCAACATCTCTAACAATTTCAGGGTATAAAGGATTTGCCCCATGCACAATCAGGTCTGATGAGCGGTTGATATTCTGCATTGAAAGAAAATGAAACATTTTGCAGAAATCTGGTCAATCTGTTTGCTATGGGAGCAGAAAATTTCCCCTGCGGTGACGCGTTTGCCTGCTCCATGTCATCCAAATACTTATCAAAACTAAACTCATCTGATGAGGCTGAATATACGGAAGCAGTAGCACTGACAAGACCCAATTCCACCTCTGGGACCAACAACTATGGAGGTCCCTTTGCCCCCTTGTTCCCATGAGCCCTGTAAGTGCCACAGCTGCAGAGAATGGAGGGGTGGCCATGCATGCACAGTTCTCTCCATTCACCGTAATGGGAGTTCCCAGCACAACTAAGAACAGGTGTATGCAGAACACCCACAAAAGTGGAATGGAAAAAAACGGTGCACACAAAGCCACCTCTCAGTTCACTGCGGCACCAATGAGGATAGGAGCAAGATGACCCCCATTCAAGACAAGTGCAGGTCACAGAGGTGGAAAAAGCATCTTTAAAGGCGCCATAAATGTCCAAGACAGGACAACCCTTTTAACTATCAACTAATAGCACTAGTTGGCACTGGTAAATTGCATGCGGCTATTTGTATGGAAGGGAGCCATTAAAGAGAGTTGTTCACCTTGATGGACATTGGTCCCTTATTTGTTTAGAGATGATTCCAGCTTTGAAGCAGTCATCCACAAAACGCTCCAGAACAGAGTATGCATGTGGAACATCTAAATTTATATCCGGTATTTCATGGTAAATTCTATCATAGCCCTACAGAAGGAAACATATAAACACTTGTTAGCCTGTGAAGTAATACGCACTTGTGTCCCAGCACTCCTTGCAGATTTCATTTCCCACCAGCAGAGGGCAGCCTTACCCTTTTCATTTGGTCCAAGGTGATGATTGCCGACTTCCACAGGCAATCTAACAAATTCAGCATCATCTTGTATGTGGTGTCCCCACTTGCTTCCAGAACCATTAATATGGCCTGCATGGAGGCAAATTAAAATAAATAAGATGTTGTATATTGTAATGTTGTTTAGTACATACAGAAAAGACGTTACTTACTTCATATACAAGCTCATGGTGAAAATGAGGTACTTCCAGCTCCTGAAGACAGCGTTCAGCTTCAGACATATCCCCAGACAACACATATTCTTTTAGCAGCATATCAATCTGATAGGGAGAAAAGAATAATAAATACATATATATATATATATTGTGAGACAGTGACAGGCGGAGTGGTTGAGGAGGGTATATTTCCCCTAGAACACTCTCCTATGCAGCTTTTGGAAGTATGTTGGCAGATGCGTGTCACAGAGAGGCCTGGGCTCAGTGAAGAAAAGCCGAAAGTTTTGTGCGTCAGTAAAAATATGTTACAGATACATCTTAGTTTTACTATAGCGGCTCCAATCCGCTTAGCCTGGGTCAGCTTTTCAAGACGAGGCCAAAGTAATGGGTGGGTGGCCACTCCCACGTACGGCTGGTATCAGGCCTATAAAGGCACACACAACACACACCGGGTCCTGGTAGTTGTGTCTTTATGATTTAATGTTTTATAGCGCGTGTGTACAGATGCTAAACAGATGGGAGGTTAAGAGGCTGCAGAGTGCTTCCAGTATTTTGAGGTTTGGCAGATATAGCGCGTACAGGATCAGCGCTTTCCAGCAAAGAAAGCCTAGTCCAGTCTGTTTTTGACGGGAAGTGAAGGGCATCTTGGCAGTCCTATTATTTTACAAAAATAAAATTGTGGCACCTCCTAAAATTTTATCCAGAAGATCGAAGTCACAAATTTTTAGATGCAGCAGAAGTGTGACAACTATTTTAAGCCAAAAGTTGCAAATTCCTAACCAACCTCATGGCGGCCAAGTTCTCCTCTCCCAGTCAAAATGCTACTGATACAGAAGCCATCCATATAGACAAATTTCAGATGGCGATGCTTTTTAAAAAAAATTTCAATCTGGCTGACAAAGTGCCAGATACGTGAATGTTTACTTTAGATAAATAGCTATATGGAAGACATACTTCTAAGGAAAATCTGCATTTGTGTTATCCAGTATTAACCAAAGGTGTACTGCACCTTACCTGTTCACATGTTATGTCTGGTAATGCAACTGCAAAACCAGAGACAAAAGGCCATAATAAAACATTTGTACTGCTTGGTTAGATTAGTCTACTGTATATAAAAAAAAAAAAAGGTACTGCTCTCCAGATTAAAAAAAAAACAGAGATCACTCATACTCAACAATCTTCTATTTACTTCCACCAGTGGCAGCCCGAATAACACTGCTGCGGCCACTGCCAGACACCACAGCTTGTAGATTTACATCTGGCAACAGCATATGACTGCTGTAGCCAAACAGTGGTTGCAATGGTCAAGACTGCAGCTACCACAAGAAAACAGAAGACCAGGGAGAAACAGACCACAGAGTCAGTGCTGGAGGAGAGCATGAGTTTTTCCTTTCTTTTTTTTTTTTTTTTTTAAATCTGGGCAGCAGTACCTTAAAGGGGTTTTGCCACGATGTAATGTTGACGTGGGATCCTCCAAAATGGGTTTTTAATCACTTTTCTAAATATATGTGATTATAAAAATTGCAGTCAGAGAGCTACAGGCTGCCTTACCTGCCCTTAGTTACTTCAAAGCTTCTATTAGATACGACCTGACAAGAGCTGCTGGCCGGGCTTGTGCAGAGCACACTTCTTATCTGATGAAAGGAAGCTGAAGAAGCTTTCAAGGCACCGTGGAAAAATATGTTGTCTTTTGTATACAGAATCCACTAGTTGTAGTTTTGATTATTTAAGTGAACATGTCACACGATCCCTTATGCAGGCTTTGTGCTCTGGCTATGTCTCTCACTCTCTCAGCTCAGGGTGGCTTTGTTTACATTTGCTTCTTAGCAGATAAGGCAGGTCCTGGCAAAACCCCTTTAATTTTTGTAATCACCTGGACAAACCTTTAAAACACTACAGTAAGTGTGTATTCACATTGTGTTTGGAGAGTATAACTTGTCCATGCAAAAAGGAAAGCTTCAATTATGCACAAAACAAATAAACATAAGCTCCCAAATAACCGACAAAGGCCAATATGGAGGGGGGGCGGGGATTCAGTGTCCTTCAGATCTCAGCATACTGTTATGCTGGCTAGAACAATTTAGATTCACCATATGGCATACATTTTCTTTTCCACTTGGCAGCCTATGGGGAATGTATGCCGTCGTATTTATGTATGTATACACACACATATACATACAAAAGTATACTATATATATATATATATATATATATATATATATATATATTTAAATATAATATATAAATATATATATATTTATATATATATTATATATATATATATATAAACACACAACACTATATATATAAAATACAAATACACCACTATATATATACACATACACACACTATATATATACACACACACAGACACACACGACACACACAGACACACCCAGACACACACAGACACACACCCCACCAATAAAACCCTCTTAATGTGTGCCTCAAGCATACACTATACATGCAATTCGAAAGCACTCTAAGTTAACACCAAACAGCAACTGGCTAAGTTTTGTCAACCAATTACCTCTTTCACCAATTTTTTAACTGGCTGCTGGCCACCTCCTGCACCCCAGACACTGTCAATTCTTTTTCCAACTCTGGTCATGCTCAGGAGAACAGCTGCCCGATTCAAGGATTCTCTATATAAAAAGGAAAAAAATACTTTTGGTGCAAAATGGTCTTTTGAGGAGTTTTGGTGCCAACCAATTCCAAACAGACATGAAAACACCATGGCCTACGTTATTACGCAGTTTACATCTAAATTGGTAGAAATTGCACTGGTTAAAAAGTTCCATCTAAAATACATTTGCTTCTTCACTCAAACAAGAAAACTGGACGCGGTCAATCTACAGGCATATGTTTAAATGTATGAAGGGCAAAGGCACAAACATATGACTGTATGACTGCTCATAGACTCAAAACTGTGGTTTTATCTTGCCGTTTCACAAAGCCTGCTCTTCACAGCCAGCTTCGGCTTCCCACTCTCTGTTCAGGCTGTGGACAATTCTACAACACTGATTCGAATAGCAGCTATGCTTTTCCCAGGGACTTTGGTGATAAAGGGATTTTAACAGCAGGTCAGACGGCTACAGTTCCTGTGTTGCTGATAAGACACAGCAGGGAGTGATGTCACCATCTCGGCCAGGGCTGCTACAATACAGAGAGATGGTCTGTAATCTAGAAAAGTGGCATTAATAATTGCTCTAGCTTTGAGAGGAAGCAAAATTGGAAAAACAATGTATTTGGTAACAATCATTATTTACCTTTGCCTACATGTTTAAAGCTAATCAATGTGGTGAGAAAACCTCTTTAAAAAGAGCAAGTCAGACTACTCTATGCATTATTAAAAAGGCATTGACATTTTGTGACTAAAGAGCATGTTGTTACTTAGTGGCCAACCAAAATGCACTACTTCCACTCACTGTTGCCAACTCCTTACACTGCATATAATATATTGTAAGTATACACGGTCTCTGAACACAAAAGGTAAAAGGATAATAATTACCCCAAAAATTACATAAAGAGTTTAAATCACTGTATTAATAGATTACATTGCTTATCCTGCACTGATTCGGCATTACGTCAAATATTAAACTCCAGATCTGCACTCACTGTTCTACTGGTGGAGTCATTGTGTACATATATCACTTATTCAATATTAATTCTCCATACGGCGTCCCTTAAGAGAGGTTCGGAGTATGGAAGATGCACTGCAATAGAAAGCGCAACTAGGGTCCTGGGGCAAATAGAACAATATAGTGATTACAAGGGCAGGTGCTCACCTGGTTCAGCTGTACAGATCACGGTACAGCTCGTATAATCGCCTTGGAATCAAAAACTAGGATGTTGCAGCGGCTCCTGATCGCTCCCGCCGAGTCGCCACGCGGACGCCAAGGAAGATCATCACAGATAGCTTGGAGAAAAGCAGATTCCTCTCGCAGGACTGGAGCGGTGTATAGAAGCGCTTTGCAACCCAAAATTTATCCAATATATGTTCGGCAAATTTTTAAAAAAACGGAAATAAAAGTTTTTATTCAATTGAGTATAACGCGTTTCACGGGATAGCAAACCCGCTTCATCAGATTCATCTGGTATCTGATGAAGCGGGGTTGCTACCCCGCGAAACGCGTTATACTCAATTGAATAAAACTTATATTTCCGTTTAAAACTTTGCCGAACATATATTGGATATTTTGCTTGCAAAGCGCTTCTATACACCGCTCCAGTCCAGCGAGAGGAATCTGCTTTTCTCCAAGCTATCTATGTATATATCACTTATTCTGTACTGATTCAGAGTTACATCCTATATTAGACACCAGAGCAGAAGTCCCTCTTGTACTGGTGGAGTCACTGTGTATATACAGGACACTACTTATCCTGTACTGATCCCAAGTTATACTTTTACTCTCCAGAGCCACACTCCCTGTTCTGCTGGTGGAATCACTGTAGTGATCCCAAGTAACCATTACGGCCTATATTTGACTACACCACAGAATAGTGTGCGCAGCTTTGCAGCAGAATGTAGAATTTTCTCTGTAAACTTTTTATGTAGATTACCGTATATACCCGAGTATAAGCCGAGTTTTTCAGCACAAAAAATGTGCTGAAAAAATCCCCCATCGGCTTATACTCGAGTCACTGTCGGCGCTCAGGCGCTGCGATGGCCCGAGTGCCGACAGGGACGCTTCAGCTATATGCGACCTTCCCAGGGAGCGCATATACCCGATTGCCGAGTACAGCAGACAGCGTCTGGCTACTGGGGGTGGCCCGTGCGCTGTCGGCATCTCTTCCCTATATGCGACCCCACGGGGAGACATAGAGGAACCTCCTTTTCCCGCAGTGGACTCCGGGCGGCCCGCAGACTCGCGGCTGTCCGGAGTTTCCGGCACAGGCAGGGTGTGTCATCACGCTGCGTGCGCGGCCCGATGACATCACCCGCCTGTGCCGGGAAGCTGAAGGAGAGCACGCGGGAGGCCGGACAGCGAGGAGGCGGAGCGGCGAGGGAGATGGAGCAGCGGGGAGCCAGGGGAAGTGGTTGTTTTTTGTTTTAAAAACGTGCCTATACCTGCCTAGTGAGACCTATACCTGCCTATATCCTGCCTAGGGGGACCTATACCTGGCTATAACCTACCTAGGGAGACATACCTGCCTATAGCCTGCCTAAGGGGACCTATACCTGGCTATAACCTACCTATACCTGGCTATAACCTACCTAGGGAGACATACCTGCCTATAGCCTGCCTAGGGGGACCTATACATGCCTATAACCTGCCTATGAGGGCAATTACCTGCCTATGGGGACATATAGCTGCCTATACCTGCGTATAACGACCTATAACTGCCTATAACCTGCCTATGGGGGACATTAAACTGCCTATGTAATTTTATTGGTACCTATTTTTATTTTTAAAATTCACCAGTAGCCGCTGCGTTTTCCACCCTTGGCTTATACTCGTGTCAATCAGCTTTCCCCGTTTTTGTGGCAAAAGTTGGTGCCTCGGCTTATACTCGGGCCGGCTTATACTCGAGTATATACGGTAAATCTATATACAACCTGTCATATGCAACGACAGGCTACGATTACGAACCCCATTGTTCAAAACGCATCAGCAAGGCTTAATTTCTGTCCCGTATGTCACTTTTTAAATATTTTTTATTTTGATTTTTAAATTAACTGCTGGAGACAAATACTTTTTCTTCTTCTTTAGTTCATATGCCAAAATACCCTTGGATATTGTGACACCCCCTCTTTCCCTAAGCTGGCAGTTGATTGCCTTTAAGGGGCCGTTAAACACGGGCTTTTTTTTTTTCCCCGCGTTTTGGCCCCGTACTGGAGCGGTTTTTGCCTCAGTACGGGCCAATCCTCGCAGTAATTGGGGTAATCACAGTTCTCAAGAGAACATGGATTCCGCGCTCCCCCCCCGCCCCGGCAAAATCCCCGGGGGGAAAAAAGTGAATCAATTTAAACCAGGCCAAAAACCGCCGTGGATAATAAAGTCTAGGGGGCCGGCGAGCGCGCCCCCCCCCTTTTCCCCCGGGCCCGAAAATTCCCGGGCTTGAATAAGCCGTGTGAACCGGGGCTAAGAGTACAGCTCAACCTTCTAAAATATCAATCATAACATAACATACCGAGCATGTTCGCAGTCCACTGTGCCTTTATAGGCATCTTTGAAAAATTGTTCAAAATCCATCCCCAACGGCTCAGCAAAAAACTGACCCCCAGCTGCAGAACAGAAAAAAAATTGTATGGCAATTAACACATTATATTTTCGGGTTTTTGTAAAAAAAAGTTGGTTGGGGTTAAAATGTAAAGAAAACAGGATTGGAATGATCCAGAAAGGTACATGTGTATGTGTGTTATATAATAATAATAATAATCTTTTTTTTAAAAAAAGCCCAAAAATTTTCCCGCAGCACTTTACAATTTAGGGGGAAAACTACAGCATTACACTTTAAAAAAAAACTTAAGATGAGACAAAGGTTAGGGCCTGCTCGTGAGAGCTTAAAATCTATTGGGGTGTAGGGTAAACAAACGTGAGAAGGCCAATGGCAGCCAGTTTATAAAAGGGGGTTGGGTTTTCATGAAAAAGGTGAACCTGCCACCCCCACGTACATCTATATACAATAAGTGCCTGTGGTGTATGTAGGGGGGACAGATGTTTGGGGATAGCATTAGGGGTCTTGGTGGGCCAACAGAAGATGTTTTCAGGGCCCTCTTAAAACATGAGGGGTTTTGATGTCCTTACGCCCCGGAGTATTCCAAAAATGGGGCCCCACTGTGAAAAACTTGGAGACGGGCATGGGGGTTGGTGTTTTAGTGTAACCCATACACACAGGCGGGGAGAGCGGGTTTGGGTGGTACAGATACAGGGAGGTGATGTGGGAGGGGGGGGCAGCCTGTGGAGAGCTTAATGGGTGAGAGTGCTGAGTTTTATACTGTATCTGTACGGGAAAGGGCAACCAGTGCATGACTACACAGGGTAGAGGCATTAGTAAAAGCGGCGGAGAGAAAGACAAGCCGGTTTGCTGCATTCAGGACAGTTTTGGAGAGGGAGAGTTTGCAGAGAGGGAGACCGTTTATGCAAGGAGTTACAGTAGTCAAGACGAAAAAAGAATAAGAGCAGTAATGAGAGTTGAGTTGTTTCCAGGTGAGAAACGGACGGATTCTGGAGTGTTCTTGGGGTGAGGTGACAGGAGGGGGCAAGGAATTGGGATATATGGGGTGAAGTAATAAAAAACACAAATTTTTTTTCACTTTAAGATATATATACACACACACACATACGTGTAGCATGCTGGGACTTGTGGTTCAATATTAGTGTCCTAAGTCAGCTGATGAGGAGCTACTACAAGTCCCAGCAGGTACATTCTACACCTATAAACTAATCAGATTAGTGCATGTTTTTAACACACAGGGGATGATTTTTATATACATACATACATACCTGTACACTGGCATCAGTCATCTTTCTTTGCAGGAAAAAGAAAAACCTTCTTCCGGTTCCAGCGTCTCCCCGGTTTTCCGTTTTCATTCTGTCCCTTCTGATCAGGGACGTCACCCTGGCTACACTGGTCAAGGGGAGATTTTTTTTCCTGCATAGACAGATGACTCTGAGGCCATGTTCACACACGGCCAATCGTCGGGAATTAATTCCCCAGTCGAATTACGGCTGAATCCGTCCCAGTAACTACGGTAACTCCACAGTTCTCAAGAGAACTATGGATTACGTCTCCTCTCCCTGCTCGGCAATACGCCGAGGGGGGAAAAATTCACATGCACTCTTCCCAGGGCGTATACGCGCCCCTAGCAGTGATTCCCCTATGGGCCGGGAGGTGCCGCCCCCCCCCCCCCGCTACCTCCCCCGCTCCCGCCCCCAGCCACACGGCGTAACTGCGGGGCGTAATTACATCCCGCAGTTAACCCGTGTGAACATAGCCTGATACCCGTACAGGCAAGTATGTATGTATGAAAAATCCTCCTAGTATGTTACAAACATGCACTAATCTGTGCAAGATGATTTCTTTTGGGGAAAGGTCTGTACTGCAAGGGGCCAGTTCAGCACCCACACCCTTCTGTGAAGCCATGCTCCTGTGATGGATGCAGTATGTTTGCATATTTTAGAAAAACTATTCTAAACCATTCCTTGAAAGAAACATCTGAATGAGAACATGTTGCTATAAAGCCTCTACATACTGCACAGCATTGATAGTGCCTTTAAAAATGCATATACGGCCACTGCCATTGCCATAGCCACTAATGCAACCCTCTACGAGAGATGCAGGCATTTGTGGATTGCAGGGCAAACGTCAAGAATAAACATTTCTGTAAGTATTTCTGAACAGAAGCAACAATTTACATGACCATGTCATGGTTTTTAACGCAGTGCTACCTGTAGATCACGACCAACCAGTGTGGACTATTGGCCTTGTCCCTTGTGCACACTGATTTCTTCAGATTCTCTAAATCTTTTGATATTATGTTCTTTAATTGGTGGGATATTCAAAGTCTTTGCAAAGTTACATTCAGAAACATCTTTTTTTTCTTTTAGAAATTGTTGAACAATTTCTAGATGAGTTTTTCAAAGATTGGCAAACCTTTGACCATCTTTGCCTCTGAGAAACTCTGCCTCTCTAACATACTCAATTTATACAGTCAAACATAGTTAGAATTTGACCCTCTAGCTTTTTTTTTTTTTTTTTTAACCATACAATTGTTAACCCTTATCCAACTTCTTTGAGATTTGTTTTTGCTGTTAAGTTTCACATCCGTTAAACATTTTTCCATTTTATTTGAAAAAATTAGCTTTCAATTTTTTTTATATGTGTTCTATGATCTGCTTGGATTAAAATATGCTATACGAGATTTCTGAACCAATACATTCATTTTTTTTCTCTTTGTCATACATTTCACACAGCCGTGGTGGATGATCAGTGGAACAAAAGAACAGCGCCCCCTTCACTGCAGTACTTACCATACCAACATCGACATAAGTAGATCTGTGCCCAATAGTGCAGCTCGGCCACGCTCAGCCCTGTACACCTGGCACAACCATTAGTTATATGGACACCACTGTGTCCCAGAAATCCCATCCGATGAGGCACTGATGACCTTATCATATGCTATACAAAGTCCAAATACTCAACCATCAATTTGTTCCCAGGCAATGGTAATTATTACATAGTCTAAATGCACAAAATTTAAATGTTGATCATATATACATAAAGTATAAATGGTATATTTGGATAGGTGTAATTACTTTGTAAACCATCGATTATTTTTCAGGTGCTGAAAACCTTTGCACGTTATGCAAGTTTTTCTAAATGTGCAACAATACATGTAACAAATCCCTTTATGATTTCTAGAACGACATGCAATGTATACACAGACCTGTGGTGCCCTAGGTGTGTCCAAAACGAGTTCAGGCAGCTCTTCTAACAATTTGTCAAAAGACATTTCCACATCTCGTGTGCTCAGCAAAGTCCCACACAGATCATGACGCAACTTTGAGGTCAGCTCCCTGTGACTGGCTTTTCCTTCAAGTGCAATAGATACAGCCAGCATGGGAAAGGGACGAACTTCATAACCCAAGGATTTTACATCCCCTTCGCGGAAAAAATTGGAAAATGAAAAAAAAAATTTCTCTTCCCCCCGCGATTAGTGCCACGGGAGGACACGGAATAATGTTCATAATAAGCATGGATTACCGTTAGACTCCAAAAGGATTTCCGTAATAACTCAAATGCCGGTCGGCCAAAAAGGGGGCAAAAAAAAGCCTTAACCTTAGGCTATGTTCACACGGCTTAACTGCGGGACGTAATTACGCCCCGCAATTACGCTGTGTGGCCGGCGGCGGGGCGGGACCGGGGGAGTGAGCGGGGGGCTGGCACTTCACCGGCCCATAGACAATCATTGCTAGTGGCGCGTATACGCCGCTGGTAATTCACATGTCACTTATTTTCCCCCTGGCGTATTCGCCGAGCAGGGAGAGGAGACGTAATCCATAGTTTTTCTAGGGAAAACTGTGGAAATTACCGTAATGGAATGGGCCGTTTTCAGCCCGTAAATTGCGCACTTAGGCGCGTAATTACGGACCGAAATACGGCCCATTTTAAGCCTTGTGAACATGGCATTATACTGGAGACACCATCGACGTCCGGGCGCCAGCGGAGATCTCTTTAGCTGTATGCGACTTCTCAGGGAGCACATATAGCTGAAGACACTATTGCGGAGCGATCCCTGCTCCGCAATAGGACTCCGGAGTATCCGACACAGGCGGTGTGCTGTGTCATCACGCTGCCTGTGCTGGGAAGAAGACGGAGCTCAGGGAGAGCGAGGTGAGTATTTGTATTTTTTTATGTTTTTAAAAACCCTGCCTATACCTGCCTCTGGGGGTCATATACCTGCCTGTGGGGGTATTAAACTGCCTATACCTGCCTATGTAATTTTATTGCTATCCATTTTTTATTTTTGAAATTTACCAGTAGCCGCTGCATTTTTCACCCTAGGCTTATACTCGAGTCAATAAGTTTTCGCAGTTTTTTGTGGCAAAATTAGGTGCCTCAGCTTATACTCAAGTATATATGGGTAATACATTTGTGAGCCCTACAACAAATAAAAAGAACCCCTTTAATTTTCAATTATATTCTATTTTGTTGAGTTGCACTAGTATAAGGAAATAAAATAACCCCGATAATTAAGCTCTGCACTCTAAGGGTATGTTCACACGACGTGTTGGATCCGTTTTTAGGTGCGATTGATCCGATCTTTTTTTTCCCTCTTCTTTCGATCCGTTAAAAGAAAGCTCAATTTTGACCGTTTGATACAGCAGGCCCCTTTTTAAAAACTACAGAGTTGTTTCTGCTGCAGCAAAAACGCATCCAAACACGGATGCGATTTACGCACTTTTGAATGCGTTTTTCGGATCCAAAAATGGATGGAACATGCCGTATGAACATACCCCAAGACCTGGTTCACATCCGCAAGTTTTTTACCGTTCAGTCAAAGGAAGAAAAAAATGAAAATAATGGCAGTGCCTAATATATTTCATGACAGACAACAACGACGCCAGACCGACCCTATTCACTAAATATGACGGGAAACATCAGTGTTCCATCATAGTGTCCGTCGTTTTAGCAGAAAAAAAAACGCACTGCATGCTGGGCTACTCTTTCTGTAATATTTGATGAAGGTGACTTATTTTTTACATATTTTTCTTA
The DNA here is from genome assembly GCA_025379985.1 of Phyllomedusa bahiana. NCBI lineage: Eukaryota > Metazoa > Chordata > Amphibia > Anura > Hylidae > Phyllomedusa > Phyllomedusa bahiana. The sequence goes on from JAODAL010021989.1 coordinate 32,183, forward strand.
GACTATAATGAAGTCTTAGGCCGTGTTCACACGGCTTATTAAGCCCTAATTGCGAGACGGATTCGCCCCCAGTTTCGGCTTTAATAAAGGGGGGGGGGGGGGCGCTGCCCCTCGGCCCCAAAAAGGGGCAATTCATTATTTACGGCGCTACGCGCCGTAAAAAATGTGATGTCACTTTCTCCCCCCGGGGGGATTCGCCCCGGGGGGGGAGGACGGAATCCATAGTTCTCTATGAGAACTGTGCATTACCGAAATTGAAGGGGGGGGATTGAGCCGTACTGCACCGCAAATCCGGGCGCAGTTACGGCTCCAATCCGCGCTCAAATAAGCCGTGTGAACGAGGCCTTAATGTGTTATATTTTTGCTAGTGCACAAAAAATGCATTACCCAAGGTATGCCCTAACAAGCATTATTTCTGAGAAGCCCGTATAGCAATAGTTAGGCCCTACGCAGTTCATTTCAAACCACCAGAAACAAGTAAAAACAGGGAATTTCTCCTGCTGCGAGGACCATGATCAAATGATTAATAATGGTAAACGCAGGCTGGTAATAAAACCTTTGGCTCAGTTAATTCTGGGCAAGTGCCAAAGTAATGGAAAACAATTTGGAGCTCATCACAGCCTATTAGGGTGGAAATAATCAGTAAATTAACTGTTGCCTGTCAAAGCACCATTTGTAGGGTCATTTGCAATCCAGAACTGAGCATCATATGCAATCAGGGGTTATTATAGGGGGGCGATGAGAAGTTTTCTCTGGGCCCCCTTTAGCTGAAAGGGGCCTAAGACCTCTCTGCCACATTGGACGACAGCAGTATTATAGATGGCATATGGTAAGTGGGACCCTATTATAAATTTCACATAGGGGCATAAGAGATTTAAAGGGGATGTCTCACTACATAGATTCATCTTACCTCAGTCCTGTTTTCTAAGTTTCATTTTTGAATTCAGGGGCATGTTTACTGGCCATTACTGGCCTACAATGAGGACAGCAGGTCTGTAGCTATAGCAACCAGCCTATAAAAAGAGATCCAACAGGTCTGTAGCTATAGCGACCTGAGGAGCTGATGCAGCCCATACAAGAAGGCTTATCTAGGAATAACTAGGATATTGTTAATGGACATATATTGCAAAGTGACTTGTTTTTGCAAGATCTTTAACACAGAAAGCAATCCTTGTAGTGAGACAACCCCTTTAAGTTACACCCCTGTATGTAGTGCACATCCAGAGTCACATGTGGCAACCTGCTTTGATGCAACCTTCTCCTTAGTGCACATGATCCAGGATAGGGTTTTCAAGTTATTAACTTTGTTGTGGCACCAGGTTGTTACACGCTGCTACTAAAGTAAGGTGGAGATCATATCTAGAAAACCTTGTAATGTAATGGCACAGGGCAAATACTGTCTGTCACTGCACTGCGACCCTCTTGATGTTTGCTTTGTAATCAGATCAGACAAGTTTGCTAAATGTGGGATTTTCATCTACAGGTCCTGATCACTTTATCAAGCTTGTGTGCAAAGTGTCATGCGGTCTGTGAACATAACATCTGGCAAAGACACAGGACACATAAATATAGAGAAAGTAATGTTCTGTGGAATGCAAGGTTACACCCCGACGGGAATTGTTCGCTTCCAGATAAGAGTCCTTTCCTTTCCTCTCCTACATGCAACCTGCTTACTGAAACAAAGCAATAACCAAGGCTTTCCTGCAGGACTGCCAGGTAATCACAAGTTATCCATACTAAAATAGTGCAAAAATCACATACACGCTGTTCTCAAAAGGGTCCAGTTCTAACTTTCCCAAAAATTTATTCATGAAACAATTAGTTATAACAATAACAAAAAAAAAACAAAAACTAGGCGCTTTAACAATGAAATTAATACTGATCTACAGTCTATGCTGCCAGTGCACAAACTTACACAGGAACCCTAGTGAAGTTTCTCATGGGGATTTAGAGACCAAAGGTTATCCCTTGTCAGCAGATATTATAGCTGGAATGTGCAGGTCAAGTCAATGCTGAGAAATAAAATACGCCAGAGGTAAGAAAAACGGCTCTGCTTCTTTTTCGGGTACAGCACCACTCCTGCTCATTGGTCATGTCTGGTATTTCCGCTCGACTAAATTCAAATGAAAATCGGACACAATTTATGGACAAGAATAGCGCAGTTTCTGGAAAAACAAGGACTAATCTGATACAAGTCCTTAGACTAGAGGGACGCCTAGCAACTTGGGGAATGTTTGTTGGATAGGTTATCGTCCGTTGTTGGCTCCTGTAATCTATGGGTCATGATTTGTAGCTGGGAGACATTTTTATAAAAGCCGTATCACCTCCTTAACAATTCATGTTAAAGCGGAGCTGTACTGAAAGTTAATGTATTGGAAAAGAAAGAAAAATGGAGGGCAGTAAACCACTTCTGCTTTGTCCACAGCAAAAGATAGCACGTCCTACCATTAGCTGGTCAAAGTAAACACTGATTACTTCTAAAACCGTTTGCTTGGTTAGTCAAAAACGTTGTGCCCCCACCCTCCACCTTTCCTTCCACTGCAGTAGATTACAGTGCATCATAGCCACTAATGGTGACCTGCTGAGGGTGAAGGAAAAAACATACATACGCAGTTCCATGCACCTCAATGGGTTAAGGTTATTATCATCTCTTAATCTAGGAGGGTTAGGAGTTGGAAACTAGCAAGCCGCAGAGAACACGGCGCTCTCCACTCTGTGGTATGGGAGTTGGGAGTATAGTGCATGTGCTCAGCTGAACTCTGACTGAATGGAGAGTGCTGCGCATTTGTGACCAAGTCTTCGTTCTGCACAGAGGATTCCAGAGCCCGGTCTCTGAGGAGTGACCCACACCTGTCAGACATCTAGGATATATCTTATCACTATGCCTATGAGGAGTATACCTCCTTAGTAGTCCATGGTGTGTCACACTAATAATAATAATCTTTATTTATATAGCGCCAACATATTCCGCAGCACTTTACAAATTCAAGGGTAAACATACAGTCATTACACATTAAAAGTACTTACAAATGAGACACAAGGTGGGGAGGGCCCCTGCCTGAGAGCTTAAATCTATTGGGGTGTATGGGTAAAAACATACGTAAGAAGTGCCAAGTTTACAAGGGCCGGGCCAGGTTTCATAAAATAGGGGTGTTTACATGAAAAATATAAACCCGCCCCCCTGACAGTACATCTATATACAGAAAAAGTGCCTGTGAGTGGCCCAAGTGCAGGGATGACAGATTGTTGATGGGCTTGGGGACCCCTTGGTGGGAAGACCGAGAAGATGTGTTCTAAAGGGGCCTCTCACCCTAACCCAGTCCATAATCTAGCCACGTGAAAACATAGTGAACACCTGAACATAAAGGGAGACTCCAGGTAAATGTCAACAACTATAGTATGATATATTTAAATATACTGTATACTTGAAGATATCTAAAACTGTCTAATATTTGAGTATATTAGATTAGAAACAAAAATATATCTATAGGATTTTCCCCCCTCCTTCTGAATAATTTGTCAGCCACTGCATTTACCAAGCAGTACTATAAGGCTATGTTCACATGGCTTATTTTGGGACGCATTTCGCCACGTATTTCGCGGCGCTCTGCGCTCTAATACGAGCGAAATGCGCCCCAGTCTTACGGAAAATCTACAGTTCTCTAGAGAACTATGATTACCTCCTCTCCCCGGCTACAATACGATCGTATTATATGCCAGGAATAATTGAATGTCTTTATTCATACCTTCCCGCCCGAAAAGAAATTTACTGTCTGGGGGCCTTTGGGGCCCGGTTTAAATTTTTGGGGAGTACTTTAAAGACGGTTTTTGGGTCCGTGAGAACATACGCTTTTAGCTGCATGTTTAGATCACTCTGTCAGACCCCAAACAGATCCAAACAGGTGTCTAATAAATAGCAAGTTTATCTTGTTTTTTACCATGAAACAAACCATGGGCGTTCACACGAGTGATTGCTGATGCATCTCTCATATCCATCTTTCAGATCCGTTCTAAGAATTGTCATGTCAATTAATGATCCGAAAAAAGCAGCAGGAGCCCTAATTAAAACTACAGGATGCAAACCTCTGCCCCCCAAAACCATCCAAAGACGCAGCTGCATGTTGATACTTTTGGTTTTGTTTTGGATCCTTCTCGTTTTTGGATGCAATTTTCAGATCCAGAATTGGATCCAAAAACACAGTGTGAAAATACCCTAAGTGTGAGCAACAACAATAAGCCTGCATAAGAACCTGCAGACTTGTCACTCATTTGCACTGCTTGGTAACGGCCATGGCTGAGAAACAATTCATAAATAACGCTCTTATTTTAAAAAAAAAAAAATCTATATTTTTTTTTTTACTAAACGCCCCCTCTTCTATATACATGTGGAGCGGGGAGAAGGACAGAGACTGTTAGTAAAAATTATATATAATATTTATTTATATTATATAAATATATATAATTCACATTGTGTGTGTTTGCATGCTCTTGTGTTCATTTTTGTTACTCACAGAGAACATTAAAATAATGTGCATGTACTCGCCTTGCAAATCAGCTCCTCTAGGAAGCACAGCTCCTAAATGTACTGCATTTCTTTAATCGAAGAAGGGTCACAGATCTTTAAAATAGCTTGAACAGCCCCTAAAGGAAAAAACTTTAAAAAAAAAAAAAAAAAAAAAAAAAAAAAAAGACAGTCTGCTGTTCCTTAGGAAACTATAGTAGCAGAAGCCCTGACATCACCCAGCTTTCCCAGAAACACAGCTACAAAGTGGGAAACATTTGGATTTATCAAGGGTTTTTATTTGCTAGGGAATAGGACCATGAAATGAATGTCGTGCAGTGGTTTGTTAACCCAATAAAAGCCAGCGACTGACAGTAGCCATCAATACAGCAAGAGAAACCTACTGCAACTTCATTGGTGTCTCCATGTTGAAAATACTCCTGCACAATTGGCGTGACAGACTTTTCAAATGACTTTTCATCCAGAGGAAGGACCGTTGTCTCGTAAACACAGTTCTCCTATAAAAATTCACACAAGGGGAAAAAAGGCAAATCACAAACGGCCGGAAAACAAAACAGAAATCTGCCTTTTCTCTCAGACTGCTGAACTATTAAACATGAAATAATACAAAGCTCAATCCCTTCAACACTTTCCCTGGCAGCGGGATCTGCAACATACACAACAATGTGCGAAAACAGCGTTACGTGCGGTCATCAGGAGACCACAGCCCAGGACAACAAACCTATCCCCGTGACTGCACATCTAAAGCTCTACATCTACACAGGGCTCCATGCTGGACTTACGTTCAGCATTCACCAGGTCTTCACTGCTACGCATCGGTTTCTCGAAGGGGATCTTCACACAGTGTTTTAGATGTGTTTGGATCCGTGCTTCAGACCTGAAACGAACCCAAACACGCATCTAAGCATGTGCAGTGTGATTGCTTTCAATGTAAAACATGCATCAGCGTTCAGACGAGTGATCGCCGATGTGTGTCTCAGTGCGTCTTTCAGATCCGGTCAAAGAATTGACATGTCAATTCTTGATCCGTTTGATGCAGCAGACGCCCTATTTAAAACTATAGGATGCATTTCTGCTCCAAGCACACAGCACACTTTGGGAGCGTGTTGGATGAATTTTATTTTGGATCCATATTCAAAACTTTGTGTGAACATCCCCTAACTTTCAGGAGCAGCAGTGGTGATACTTGACTGCTGATAAGGAGGAATCAAGGGCCTTGGTACTAGTGATCAGTGGGGGTCCCAGCTATGATGCTCCCACTAATCTACGGCTAATTCCCCATGTCTTGTATTTTTAAAGTGGATAGGTGAACTCAAAAGGGGTTTTACTTTGTTGGCCTATCGCTAGCACATGGCATCAACGTGTAATAGCAGAAGGTGAAAAGGATGCAAGCCAAGCCAGTTTTGTTCATCTGCATACAGCTGTTTTGGGGTGTTTGCCCCTCATCAGGACAGAGCAGAGCTTATTGGCTGGCTAGGTGAGAGGCATTGAGTGTGGATCAGAAGGGGTGAGCTCAAATGGCATGGCTCGAATCATTTTCACTTTACAAGTCTCAGCGAGTCAGATTTGACCTGAGGACTGCTACTTCCAATAGATGGCGCTGGAGAGTTCAGCCCTTTTCCCATAAGTCTTTGAAACATTAAGATTCCCAGTGGACTGTAAAAGGCGATAAATCCCCCACACGCCGACAAGGTGCTTCTCCCTATTATCCCTTCTGTGCCTTGGGAGGCTCAGAAGTGCGCTCCTTATAAATAAACCAGACTCAGAAATACAAGTCCACTGTATTCTTTAACAGCTCTTATTAGCCAATATTTTTTGCTGTTTTGGCTACTTGTAGCTGGAATATACTACCCGGACAGATCTGCTTTAAAAGGTGAAGGAGTAGAATATCAGATTACAGAGTACAACTCGATAGAACAGTGACCTACTTGATCCTCATCGTAATTTGGGTCCTTGACATCAACAACTTCTTCATCGTAAACTTGACAAGGAGTTCCCCATACTCCCTTACCACCGGCTCCACCTAAATAAACCAGGAAAGTGAGAACAATGGTGTGACTGTGTCTGCTCCAGCTCCAAAGCTAAAGATTTCTTCATCTGAAAGCTTGTATGATTTACCGACCAAGAAAAAAGCACAAGCATCACCCAAAATAACTCCATTAAAAATATTGTATTAAACAGGATTAAAATAATACTTATACTAAAAACGTGATTGGAGGAAGAACCCATACAAAAGCCAGTGAGAGGTAGACCGTGAGGCCATGTTCACACGGCTTAACTGCGGGACGTAATTACGCCCCGCAATTACGCCGTGGTGGAGGCGGGGCGGGGGCGGTGGGAGCGGGGGGTCGGCACCTCGCCGGCCTATAGACTTGCATTACTAGCGGCGCGTATACACCGCTGGTAATTCACATGTCACTTATCTCCCCGCCCGGTGTATTCACCGAGCAGGGAGAGGAGACGTAATCCATAGTTCTCTATGAGAACTGTGAATTACCGTCATGACTGGGCCGTTTTCAGCCCGTAATTTGCGCACTCCGGCGCGTAATTACGGACCTAAATACGGCCCATTTTAAGCCGTGTGAACATGGCCTAAGAAAAAAAAAAATAATAAAAATAAAAATCAGAGAATACATTTACAAGTAGTAAAGTCCTGGAATGTATAGTATACAAAACTCCATCAGTTAATACAAGGCAGTGCTGTGTGTGCAGAAATACCCAAATATAGTCCTATTACATGTGTAGAATGGTTAAGTTGAATCCAGATAAAAGACACTGAAATATAGAGGCAAAAAACAAATGAACTACTTAAAGGGAACCTGTCACATAGGTTATGCCCCCCTTGCTGAGGGCAGCACAAGCTAGTGTCAGAAGCGGGTGCGTGTGCAGCGCTGTGCCCGTGTCCTGTAAGATGCTGTATGTGTTTAGAGCTGTTACCGCCTCAAATAATCTATGCATAGTACTGGTGTTAGCCCCGTCCCTAAGGCATCCTCAGGTGGGGCGGGGCGGGGTTTAAAAAAAAACTGACTGACTTTTCTGGCTGAAAAAAGACAAATTTGAGCATTAAATGCTCTAAAACAGCTGCATCTTACAGAATAAGGGACACAGTGCTGGGAATAGCAGGTCTGACACTAGCTTGTGCTGTCCTCAGCAAGGGGGGCATAACCTATGTGACAGGTTCTCTTTAATGAAGAGTATACAGACCAGAAAAACTGCCACAGACACCACCAAAACCCAATGCACGTTTTACCACAGCTTCATCAGGGGTATCTTTAATGGTTAACTTGAATCCCAATAAAAACATGTAATAGGACCATATGTAATCATGTATGCACACACCGAGCACTGGCCTGTGATAACTGATGGAGTATTGTATGCTGTATATTCCAGGACCTTATTACTTATGCGTTTATTCACGGATTTCTTTCTTACCGTCTGCCTCTCACTATTTTTTTGTATATGGTCATTCCTCCAATCATATTCTTACTGCAGTTATAGTTTTTATCCTGTTTACTAATAAAATCTTTTTTTTTTAATGGAGTGATGTTGGGTGATGCCATTTTTTTTTCTTTTCTTTGGTTGATATATTAATTTATAGAACGGCACACTTTTCATTATTTAATTAAGGGCCATATAAGTTCTGTGTAGGTTGGTGCTCGTATGATATGAAGCAGGAGCCTTTCCATCCAGCAGTACAAGAATATATTTTATTGCATATGAAATGTAATGTAATAGCACTTTCTAGTATACTCGCAATTATTTTTTTCTTAATTCGGCATGCATCATTCTCTCCGGGTCCTTTGGCCTAAACATTGGTGTTTGGCTCCACACCAAACGGGAGTTTTCTCACCCTCTCTGTGTCAGTGACATGCTGGAGAGGGGCAGGCTGTCTGTTCAACAGCTAAGCCTCATTCTCCGTCTCTGAATCAGCTATGACAGAGCATTTGCTCCCATAAAATATTAAAAGCAATGAGGTAATGTTCCCCAAATTTAAAAAAAATATTCTACTAAAAAAAAAAAAAAAAGTTACTTTAACAGAAAGAAAAAACAATCTATGGCTCTTTGAAAAAAGTTGCTGGGGTATTAAAAGTTGTTGTCCAGATCATTTTTTCATAAAATATTTTTAGATTACTGCTGCACTGAAGAGAAAAAAATAAAAAAAAAAAAACTATACCGACCTGTCCTCTGACTTGTATTCCAGTGCTGCCCATATCCAATGTCTCCACTGTAAGCCCTTGGCTGATTCGCCTGCTGACGGGTCAAGTTGATCCCTGTTATTGGAAGTGTCAACTTGGCTCTGGAGTGAACCTTTCGGACCGTGATCCTATCAACGGGGGGGCATCAATGATATATGGACCCTGTGGAAAGCCTTAACGCCAAGCCGCTGTCAATGTCAGTTGAAGTTGTCTGTGATTCGGACCAGAATGATTGACAGTAACAGGTCAGTAGTGACTTTTTGAGCGCTAAACCAGGCCCCGTTTCATAAAAGTCACAAAAAACATAATAAATGTGTCGGAGCCAAAAATACACCTTTTTTGACACATTTTACAAAATACTTCAGGTGCAACCACTATAGTGAATGTGTCCCACTATCTACAACTGTATATACTTTTCAGGTGTGAGAAGGGCAAGCTATATAACAGTTTGCAGCCTCTAAATGTAAATAAGAAGGTTTTTAGTCAATGACAGCAAACAATTATGTTAAAAATGGTGAGGAATGCAAACAAAGTATATTAGAAAGCTGCAAAACTTTATGCAGTAATTAAACTGAACCGGTCAGGTGGTCTATGCTCCCCTAGTTAAGGGCAGGATGGGATGGGATAAGATGGAGAGAAGCGGATAGAAATCCTGCTCCAAATCATATAGGAGTAAAAAGTACCAAAAATACGGATAGGACTCCTTGAGAGACAGGGAGTCCTGCTCACCCGCCCACATACAGAGACTGACAGCTTTCCTGCATCAGCGTACAGAGCAAACTCTCGGTCACTGTATGTGGGTGAGGTCAACAGGACTTCCCTTTTAGATTTCCTATTTTCTCTGCTTTTTACTCAACATCTAGCATCAAGTTATATAACCCTATATATCACAGAGCTCAGCTTCTCTATCATACAACCCTATATATCACAGAGCTCAGCTTCTCCCTCTATCATATAACCTATATATCACAGAGCTCAGCTTTCTCTATCATACAACCCTATAATATCACAGAGCTCAGCTCTCTCCACTATCATATAACCCTATATATCACAGAGCTCAGCTTCTCTCCACTATCACATAACCCTATATATCACAGAGCTCAGCTTCTCTCCTGTCATATAACCCTATATATTACACAGCTCAGCTTCTCTCCTCTATCATATAACCTATATATCACAGAGCTCAGCTTCTCTCCACTATCATATAATCCCTATATATTACACAGCTCAGCTTCTCTCCACTTATATAAACCCTATATATCACAGAGCTCAGCTTCTCTCCTCTATATAAACCCTATACTATCACAGAGCTCAGCTCCTCTCCCTCTATCATATAACCCTTATAATCACAAGAGCTCAGCTTCTCTCCACTATCATATAACCCTATATATCACAGAGCTTAACGTCTCTCCCTCTATTATACGCTGCTCTCTTATAGGGTAGTATAAACCACCTGGCAGGTTCCCTTTAGGCTAAAACTAGAAAACTCCTTTAATGATTTAATAATAACCTTCTAAATATTCAGAGTAGACTTTGGGCCCCCTCTACATAAAAACCCTAAAATATACAGGTGGCTTCCCCCCTCCATCATAAAAACCCTTTATCACAGAGCTTAACTCTCTCCCTTTTATCCTGTTTCTTTTATGGGGTGTATAAACCCCCCTGCGGGTTTCCCTTTAGGCTAAAACTAGAAAACTCCTTTAGTGATTGTATAATGAAACATTCTGAAAATTTCAAGTAGACTTTGGGCCTCGTGTGTGAAAATTGTCTAAGGCTATGTTCACAGGGCATAATTGCAAGACGTATTTCTCCCCGCAATTACACCGTGTGTACGGGGGCGGAGCAGGGGCACGAGGGGTGGCAGCCCGCCGGCCCCATAGACATTCATTATTCTCGGTGCGTATACGCCGTGAATAATTCACATGTCACTTATCTCCCCGCTCGGCGTATCGTGCGAGCGGGGAGAGGAGTCGTAATCCATAGTTCTCTATGAGAACTGTGGATTACCATAATCACTGGGATGTATCTCGCCCCATATTTTGTGCAGTACGGCGCGAAATACGGGGCGAGAAACGTCCCAAAATAAGCTGTGTGAACATTGCCTAAGACTTTCTTTGTTGCCCATAGTAACCAGAGCAAAGAAAGTCTTAGACCTAGACAGTTTTTATACATTAGGCCCTTTGTGTTTCAATTCTTCATTGCTTTTAAGATTTCTGCTTGCTGTCAGTGAATGGGAAAACTCTTATTTATATGCAGAAGTAAAATACTTAATCAAGGTTTGTTTTTTTTTTTGTACTTTTTGATGCAGGTTTGGATGTTTTTGTTTTTTGTTTTTTTTAAATATTGTGAATGTACTTTTTTTTTTTATTATTTGCTACATTCCCCCCCCCCCCCATTACAAATCATGGAATCCACTACAAGACGTGTAAGGATATGTTCACACAGCGTCTTTCAGGCCATATTTCGGGGCATTATTGCCTGCAAAATACGTCCTGTAATTACGGTAAACATAGCTCTCAGAGAGCCATGATTACCTGCCATGTTCCCTGCCGCGTATTGAACGCTGGCAGAGAGAAGTGACATGTCACTTCTTTCCGGCGTATTAGAAGAATGCACACAGGTATACGCACAGCAAGACGCCGTGTGAACATACCCGAATGTGAAAAAAATGGCACCAAAAAACAAATAAAAACATGGAGATCTAAAGAGGCATGGGGAGGGGGGGGGGGGGGGGGGGGGGGGTGAGAAGGATTGGGGTAATCACCACCACAACCTGCCTAAAAAAAAAAAAAAAAAAAGAAGAGAGAACTATGAATTACGTCTCATCTTCCCCGGCGTGCAATACGATCGTATGCCTGGAGAGAGAAGCGACAGGTCACTTCTTCGCAGCACTTGTGCGCCATTGATAAAAGAAGTGAATGGGGCTAGCCTCCCCCGTCCTTGAAAGTACGCGCTGAACAGCGCATACTTCCAAAACACATGGCACACTGTGGCCGCACAGTACGCCGTGTGAACATACCCTAAAAAGTAACATTTTAATTATGTACAAGACCCATGTATGATTGGTTTTTTTTTTTTTAAATGTTTTAGGTTCCCAGAACACTACTGTATTGATGATACATATTAATTGTATATAGAGTACAGGAAGGCAGAACAGGAGACTGTTACTGTAAAGCCTGGATAACTGTGCAGCAGGGGTGATTTATGGCTGCTAATCTGAAATAAACGGGATTCAATGTCTAGTTAAATAAAAAAATAAACTCTATTGATACTGAAAACCTGATTGAAGTACTATGATTTTCTGATGATACAGTCACACTATGGAAGAAAAACAAACCCAAGCCTCACTGCTGAGCAGACCTTTTTTTGGAAGTCCACGTCCTTTGCCGGTCCTGGATTTTCTGTCCATAAGCTTGGATTTTGGGCTGGTGGGCTGTACCCCTCGAGCGCTTTCACCATTGTCACTGACAGAGTCTCCTCTTCCGGAGTCTCGGGAGGAATGCTTGCGCAGTCTTCTCTTGGCTTTAGCATTGAGTCGGGCCTCATTTATTGTAGACACAGGACTGTTCCCATTTAGTTCATTCTTAACTTCCTCTGCCTCATTGTGATCTACATCCCCGTAAAACAGCGAGTCATTATCTAGGGGCACACAACAACAAACCTCAGTGATCAAATGCTATTCAGTTTATTCTAGCAAGAAAGCATCCAAACCAATACATTGCTGGAAATCTGGGTTTATTGCTTCTAATAAATGTATTTTAAAAAGGTGGAACATTACATTAAAGCATCAGCAGGTTAAAGGGAGCCCGTCAAGTTCTTATGCTACCCTCACGGAGGGCGTTGTAAGGTCGTCACAGCGGTGTCACTTATGCTGTAATGCAAAGCTACTGTATCCCGGAAAACTCTCCTACAGAAATCACAAGGAAAGGAACTTCATATTACAGCATAAGTGACACACCGCTATAAGGAGCGGGTCAGAGACTACCTTATAAAGCCCTCAGTGAGGGCAGCATAAGAACTGGACCTGTTCCCTTTTAAAGAGAACCTGCCAAGGGTTTTTGCTATTCTATATAACAGCAGGGAGAGGATTTGAGCTCTGTGATATATAGGGTTATATGATAGAGGGAGAGGATCTGAGCGCTGTGATATATAGGGTTATATGATAGAGGAGAGAAGCTGAGCTTTGTGATATATAGTGTTATATGATAGAGGGAGAGAAGCTGAGCTCTGTGATATATAGGATTATATGATAGAGGAGAGAAGCTGAGCTTTGTGATATATAGTGTTATATAATAGAGGGAGAGAAGCTGATCTCTGTGATATATAGGATTATATGATAGATGAGAGAAGCTGAGCTCTGATATATAGGGTCATATGCTAGAGGGAGAAGATCTGAGCGCTGTGATATATAGGGTTATATGATAGAGGAGAGAAGCTGAGCTTTGTGATATATAGGGGGTATATGATAGAGGAGAGAATCTGAGCTTTGTGATATATAGGAGTATATGATAGAGGGAGAGAAGCTGAACTCTGATGTTCTGGATTTCTGAGTAAAAGCAGTGATTGACAGTTTGCTCTGTATGCGCACTGATACATCTACTAGGCAGCATCAGAAGCCAGGTCTGTAACTATAGCAACCAGTGCTGGCAGCCTATCAGGAGAGATCAAACAGGTCTGTGTAGCTATAGCAACCTGAGGAGCTGATGCAGCCCAGAATAGGTAGGACACTGTTAATGGACATATATTGCAAAGTGACTTTTTTTTTTGCAAGATCTTTAACATAAAAAGTAATCCTTGTAGTGAGACAACCCCTTTAATAGGAGCAAAGAATAATATCTTTAAATGTGGTAACCAGCAGCCTCTTCATACAATTGTTCTGCATTGCAGAAAATGTAAAAAGTAGTCAGACTAAGCAATATACTTTCTCTTGGTCCTGACTGCAGATCTCAGTGGTCCCAGCTGCTGAGAAGCACTTTATACAAATGCAGAGTATTAAGACATATCTATAATAATATTTTTGTGCATTTCTCATCCATACCCCTCAGTACTGCAGATGTACTGTCCAAGAGCTATGCTCAGCACTCAAGTTACCAGAAAGTTCTGACACATTACAGCTCGCAGCCTACGACGTGTAAGAGCTGCTGGGCTTCCTGGTCTAATATTCAAGGAACAGAGATTATAACTGATCATAAAAATTACACAAAGTTACGCTAAAACAACACCCTGAAGGCATTGTGCAATACCATACACTGGTCCGTTCTAAACCACATATCAGAGGAGGGGATAATAACTGGGGTACGAAGGAGACAGATAAGGAACTGCAAAACCAGCAGTAACTGGAAAGTACTGGCATAAAAACAAATGACATAATATGTGTAAAGAGGCGCAAGTGGCTAAAAACAGAGAGCGCCATGTATATAGCACTAGAAGAAAAATCATCTGAGGAAGACATCTCAGAAACACACAAAATTCAATAATGAGTGTAATATCCACCTATATATCACAGAGCTCAGCTCCTCTATCATATAACCCTATATATCACAGAGCTCAGTCCTCCCTTCTTTATAACCCTATATTTTAACAGAGTCAGCTCTCCCCTCTTTTTAAAATAACCTATATATCACAGAGCTCAGCTTCTCTATCATAACCCTATTTTATCACAGAGCTCAGCTTCTCTCCTCTTCATATAACCTATAAAATCATAGAGCTCAGCTTCTCTCCTCTTCATATAACCTATTTATCACAGAGCTCAGCTTCTCCCTTCTATCATATAACCCTATATATCGCAGAGCTCAGCTCCTCATATAAAAACCCTAATATATCACAGAGCTCAGCTCCTCTATTATATAACCCTAAATATAACAGAGCTCAGCTTCCTATTATATAAACCCAAATATATCCAAGAGCATCAGTACTCTCCCTCGCTATCTATAACCCTATAAAATAAACAGAGCCAGCTCTCCTATCTTATAACCCTATAAAATCACAGAGCTCAGCTTCTCCCCCTTTATATTATAACCCTTTTATATCACAGAGCTCAGCTTTCCCCTTTCTATCATATAACCCTTAATCGCAGAGCTCAGCTCCTCTCCTCTATCATATAACCCTATATATCCCCGAGCTAGCTCTCTTTTTTAAAACCCCAAAAATAACAGAGCTCAGTTTCTAATTAAAAACCCCAAAATTTATCACAGAGCCCCTTTTTTCTTATTATATAACCAAATTTAACACAGAGCCCTTTTCCCTCTATCTATAACCCTTATATCCCCAGAGAAGCTTCTCCCTCTTTTCAAAAAACCCCTATATATCACAGAGACACTTCTTTTCCCTTTTTTATAACCTAAAATTCACAGACCCAGCTTTTCTTCTCTATCAAAACCCCCTATATATCACAGAGCTAGTATTTCCCTCGCTAAAAAAAAACCCCCTATAAAAAACAGAACTCAGTTCTCCTCCATCAAAAACCCCTTTAAAAATTTCACAGAGCTAGTGGTTCCTCCATTAAAAAACCCCAATTACCGGGGCTCAGCTCCGCCCCTCCTTAAAAAACCCTATATATCACAGAGTCAGTTTCTCCTCTGTCTATAACCCTATATATACATAACTCGCTTCTTCCTCTACCCAATCTGCCCCAAATAGGGCAGTAGAAGCTCCCGAAAAAGTCACGTTAACTTAGGCTATGTCTACATTGCATCGGACAAAAAATGGCCTGAAAGCGGCCGTCTTTTCTCTGATGCCGGACCGCGGCTTTTGTCACGCTTTGTACAAAGACCGCGGTCGCTTCTCGTTTTTCAGACATCGCCCATACAATTGTTTTGTATGGGAAAAAATCAAGAAAACGAGAAGCGGCGGCGTATTATACAACATGTTGTATAATACGCCAGCGCCGAAAGAGCAGCAGAGAAAAGACGAGCTGTGTAGACTGCAGCTCGTCTTTCCTATTGCCGACAATGGGGCCGCAGGAACGATCGTATCTTCGGCGCTTTTAAAAAACGAAAATCGCCGAAGATACGATCGTTTTCATGTGCAGTGTGGACATAGCATAACTGTCATAAGTAATGAACAAACAGAATTTTGAAGAGCACAGGATGTTAAGGATCTCAATTCATTACCTGAGCTACAGCTACAATACATAATGTGCATCCATTTCTAATCCCGGACACTAGACATCTGAAATTGCAGTACAAAAATTCTGCATATCCCACACATACTAATATACTGTGCCAATTGTGGTGACCCTTTATTATTTTTCCTGTGCTCACCAAGTCAACATGCCCAATTATAGATCGGATTATCACACGTACTGGGAGATTTCCAATAGGAAACACTTACCTACTAGATTAGCATTTATTTCACTTGGGTTCGCTACTTCCATTGTTACTTATTCAACAAAGTGCACCCTGGACACAGAAAAGAAATATGAACGATTAGATGGGAAAAAAAAAAAGAAACAGAATGCAAAAGTAGGAATAAAGTGATGCAACCAGTTACTACCAGTCATTGGAGAGCTCAGCAGCAGGCCAGGATAATACACTGAGATACCCCCAAACAACCATATCACATCAGTAAGAGCCACAGGTAGAGATATTCTTCTCTGTCCTGTGCTGCTCCTGCACTCTGGAGACCCCTCCTCAGAGAGTTGGGAAAACATCTAGTATTTACTGACAGAACATCTTTTTAGTGGTAAATATACCTTAAAGGGGTTTTTCCATCACAGACATTTATGGCACATTGATAGGATATTCCATTAATGTCTGACAGGTGCATGTCCTACCCCTGGGACCGGCACCTATTGTGAGAATGGGCCCCTGAAGGGCTCCGCTCAAATGGAAAGTAGGTTGCGCTTGTACAGTACTCTCCATTCTGTTCTATGTCATTTACAAATACAACCTACTCTCCACACTATACAGAGACTTTTTGGGGCCTATTCTCACAGTAAGTGCGGGTCTGAACATACCAGACATTTCTGGCATAACCGATTGAAATGCTACAACCGTCTGAGATGGGGAAAACCCCTTTAAAAGAGACCATTGGCCATTCTGGTATGAAAAAAACTTGCGTTTCATGTGAAATACCAATTCTGCAGCATCTTCTCTTACAAGGGTTTGTTCACATGGCTAATTTGGATGCTGAATTTTCAGTGTCCAATCAGCGCCAAACAAGGTTTTGGACTAGGTTTTCAACACGGTTTTCTTTCTCAAAACACCCATACAAACCAAATAGCCAGGGCAAAAATGCACCGGAAAACAAACCAAAAAAGGGTCTAAAAACGCACCGAGGTTTTTGAAACGCTCTATTGACTCCTATGGGGATTTTCAGCATTGAAAACGCTTCCAGAATTGACACGAGACTTCTTTTTTCAGCGTCCAAAACAATGTCCCAAGAAGTGACTAAAATGTGCATAGCAACCTTGTCATGTGTGAACTACTTGTTTTACATAGGAATCAATGAAAATAAACTTGGGGAATTCTGGAGGCTTTTTTGGGAGCATAAGGGCATGTCCCCACTGCACGGGTTTTCCGCCCGGCGGTTTTGTCGCAAAAACATTGAACAAGCACCATCTCAATTGTGCATCTCAATGGGAGGGGGGAGGGCTCTTCTCCGTGGGGACGGCCGCAAAACCGGACAAATACTGGCCGGCAAACCGGTATTTGTCCACTGCCGTGTAAACGGCCCCTAAATGCTCCGAAAACCGCATCAAAAACAGCCATGTGAACATAGCCTAACTCTGTGTCTTGCGGTTTCTCTGCTACTCCTAGAAATGTATTACTGAATATATAGGGTTTGTCTCTACACAGTCTAACATTATCCAATCATTGCCGAGTAAGAGAAGATGCTGCAGAATTGTTATTTCAGAGGGATCACAAGGATTTACTAGAACAGAGAGGTCAGGAGAGCGGAGAGGTCCTCCTTAAAAAGAGCAGCACCGTGCAAACTCAAACCATTACAATTACAGCTGACCAATTCAGGGTTTGTCTAATTACACTACTCAACAAAGCTGACCATTTTCTGTATCTGGTTTGTGAATGGGTGCATGTAACTCATTTTGGGCTTCTGAATTCAGTAGTCACCTTTAATAGATAAATAGCAATTATATTTATCAAAGACAATGACACATTGACAAAATCTTTCAGCGATTAGAAGGCAAAATAACACAAACCTTAAATTATGTTACAGATTGACTAAACTATAAGGGCGCATCCCCACGGCATAGGACAAATACCGGTCGGTTTGCCGGCCAGTATTTGTCCTGTTTTGCGCCCGTCCCTACGGCCGTGGGGTGGGGGGCTTTTCTCCGCGATGAGCCCTCCCATTGAGAAGCACAGATTCCGTCTGGTTTTCGGACGGAAGATTGTGCTTGCTCAATGTTTTGCCGCCGGGCGGAAGACCTGTGCAGTGGGGACTGCTGCAGGGGTTTTCCTTAGAGCACAATTGTGCTCATTATTGGCCGGTTTTTCTGGCGGTCTGAAAAACCGCACGCCGGCCGAAAACCTGTGCAGTGGGGACATGCCCTAAGGGCTTGTCCCCATGGCACAGGTTTTCAATCAGTTTTACAGATGGTTTTCGGATTTGAAAGCTGTCTGTAAACAGACTGTCAACCTCTTACATAGACTTAAATAGAAGATCCGTGCATCAGTCCACACTGCATGGATTTTCCGGCGGACGTTCTTTTACACCGCAGTCCGAAAAACTTAGAACATGTTCATTCTTCCGCCCAGTTTCCGGGCGGAACATGAACATGTGGGTGCGAAGGGGACGACTTGAATCTGCAAACCGCGGACAAAAGTCACCCCCCTGCATGCCAGAAAATCCTAACAAACCAAAGAGGGCCTCAAACACATTAATACAAGCATTTACAAAAGTGTATTCTGCAGCATCTTCTCTTATTAGGGTAAGTTCACACGGCTGGTTTAGATGCTGAGTTTTCAGCGCCAAACGAAGCTTTGCAGTGCTGTTTCAGAAAAGGTTTTGTACTAGAAGAACAAAAATAGTGAAGTGTCCAGCGTCGTAAAAGCCAAAGGAAGGGCCAGTAAGGCCTGAAACGCGTTTGTGTTCTAGCATTTGTTTATGTGTAACGGACCTAAATAGAACTATTTTGGCTTTTACGACGCTGGACACTTCACTATTTTTGTTCATCTGCTATCAAATTTGCGGTCAATGCAAGTCTGTGCGTCTACATTTTTTGGAGAGCCGGTACGTATTCTTCTATAGGATTGCTACTAGGTTTTGTACTAGGTTTTGCAGTGTTGTTTCAGATGAGGTTTTGTACTAGCCGCCCTCTGCGTGCCAAAAAAAGACTAAATACTGGTTGAAAAATCTGACCAGTATTTGGTCTTTGCCGTGGGAACGCAGCCTAACAAACCAAAGAGAACCTCAAACATATTCATACAAGGATTTACAAAAGGGTACAGTCAATTTTCTTTGGCAAAATATAATGAGGATGCTTTTCTTTTAAGGGGTCTCATCAGTCTCTCTCATCAGAAACCAACAGTAATTCCCCATCACTGCAGAGTCCCAGCCTCCCTGGCAACGTTGCTCCGTGGCAAGAATGTCTTGGTGAAAGCGTTTACCTTGTTCATCACTCACCCATGTTCTCAGGAAAAAAAAGTCAAGGTGGGAGTGTAAAAAGTGAATTTTCAAAGACATCCTGCTATCCATGTTCTTGTAGTTCTCCAGTAGATTAGTGACTGGAAACATAGTCATCTCTTCTGTTACCCAAAAAACCATGAACAAAAGAGGACCCGGCTGCTGACTCCAGATTCTTTAGCATCGAAATTCAGATCTTTCAACAATTTCCTTATTTGAGGCCCAAAAAATCTACCCTCCTTTAGCGTCACTCAATCTGGGAAACCTCTCTCTCAAATGACTGAAAGCCTCATCTCCCTTATCAGGAGCTGTAACCAAGTTCTCCATCAGCCCCGACTTTACATGAAGTGGAGGCAAAATTAATTTATTTGTTTCTACCAATAGAGTATTTTTCCCATTCTCTTCTCCCCGGCCATTCCTGCACTTTATAGTGGATCTTGCTGTCTCGCAGGTATTTGTCCTGTGCCGTGGGGACGCGGCTTTAGGCCTCGTTCACACGGCTTATTTCACCGCGGATTTGCCGACGGATTGACGATCGTCAATCCGTCGGCAAATCAGTCAGAAAAATTCAGCCCTATTTTCTATTGATTTCAATAGAAAATACGGCTCGTCGGTCACACGACGCGTATTTCCGTGCCGGATGCCGCCGCGGATTGACGACGGCAATCGGACGAAAAAACAATGTGCATGTCAATTATTTACGGACGGATTCACCACTACAATGAATGAGATGGTGAATCCGTCGGGAAATCAGTTACAAATAGTGCCACACTTATTGCAACTGATTTTCAACTGTTTAAAACTATTTACGATCCAATTCGATGTAAAAAAGTTCTGAAAAAAGCCCTGGAACAACCCAAGGCCGGGTTTCACAGGGTTATTCCCCACGGATTTGTGCGCCGAAATTTAGCCCAAAATCCGCCGTGAAAAAGGCGGGGACGGGGGGTGGGGGCCGGCGCGGCGGGGGGGGCCCCCCCGGGCCCCATAGACAATGCATTGTTTGGGCGTCCCCGGGCCCAAAATATAATGTACCTTTCCTTTCTCCCCCCCGGCGGATTTCCCAGCGGGGGGACGACGGTTCCACTGTCTCCACATAGATGTGGATTACATAATTGTGCAGCGGATTGGCGCCGTACTGAAGCGCAAATCCGGCGCGCAGTACGGCGCCAATCCGCGGCAGAATAAGCCGTGTGAACATAGCCTTAGAGTACACGGTTCTAACCTGTGTCAGATTAATAAACACTGATATGTGTAGCACACTAATACTGTCTATTCTAAGTTCGCACGGTGTCTAAGTTAGACAGTATTGATAAATCTGCCCCATTGTTTTTGGATCTGAAAATCGCATCCAAAAACACTGTGGCGATCGGATCCTAAACGGATCCAACACACAGCTGCCGATGCGCGTCTCACTGCGTCTTTCGGATCCGTTCCAAGAATTATCATGCCAATTCTTGGTCTGAAAGACGCAGCAGGAGCCCTATTTAAAACTATAGGGTGCGGTCCATGCGAACATACGTTTTTTTAGATACGTGTTTGGATCCATCTGTCGGACCCTAAACGGACCCAAGCACATCTCATAAATAGCAGTGTGATTTACATTGGTCTTAATTTGAAACACGCATCGGCGTTCTCACAAGTGATCACTGATGTGCGTCTCATTGTATCTTTCGGATGCTCTCCAAAAATTGACATGTCAATTCTTGGTCTGAAAGACGCAGCAGGAGCCCTATAATAAACTATAGGGTGCGATCCTGCTACATCCAACACGCATCCAAACAAGCAGCTGCGTGTTGGATACGATCAACATAGCGTTTTTGGATGCGATTTTTGAATCCAAAAAAGCCGTGTGAACAACCCCTAAGGGAGCTTTCACACTGTACGTTTCGCAGTGCAGGAAGGCACAGCAATTAATGCTGTAGATTGCTGCACAAAAATCACAGTAATTACCGCAATTTTTGTGCAGCAATGTACAGCATTAATTGCTGTGCCTTCCTGCACAAAAAACGCATGAAAAAAAACCAAACACGTGTGAAAGCACCCTAAAGGACCCATCGTGTCATTCAAGGGCCCAGATACACCCGAAACAAGTCCAACGGCTTTTTGTCCCTATATAATCTTTTCTTCTATAAAGGACAATAATAACAGATGCACTATTCTTTGCAGGCAGATAATTAAATATCTGGACGTCAGTTTAACAAGGTCAGAAATTGTTCTGTGCCAACTCCGCTTCAGGCAAATAACCAAGCTACTGGTTTCCAAGAAAGAAGCAGCCAGTAACCTAACAAGAGAGCCAGCAGCCTTGTATCACCGTGTCATGGCTTTACTGCGGGATTAGTGTCCCACAGCCCACAAGATAGATATAGCGACCGCACTGTCAGCAGGGAATTAACATTTAATAGCATGTTAAGCCACTTTTTGACATGATTATGGATCGTTGTCTGAACAACATACATGAAATAACCAGAGTCTTAATACATAAATAAATGTGTCGATCATGCTGGGTTTATTGGGCTGTGGTGTCAGATAGGAGCCCCTCTGTAAAACAGGAGGCATAGACTTGTCTTCTGAAATGCTACTGGGTGGGTTCAGCTTCACAGGTTTGTGGCCAGCAAGGTATTAAGAGCTCAGATAAACTGTTATCTCCTGCACTTAACGGTTTCTACATGAAATGTCTTCTGAGAATAGCTGGACGAGAACTGCAGCTCCTGATATGTGGACGGGCTTCAAACTTACCCACAGTCCTGAAAGTAACAATCAGCAACATATGTGGAGACAAGTGCCCCGCACGTAATGGAGCCGTGGTCGAGCGAGTGCCCCGCACGTAATGGAGCGGTGGTCGAGCGAGTGCCCCGCACGTAATGGAGCGGTGGTCGAGCGAGTGCCCCGCACGTAATGGAGCGGTGGTCGAGCGAGTGCCCCGCACGTAATGGAGCGGTGGTCGAGCGAGTGCCCGGAACGTAATGGAGCGGTGGGCGAGCGCGTGCCCCGCACGTAAAGGAGCGGTGGTCGAGCGAGTGCCCCGCTTGTAATGGAGCGCTGGTCGAGCGAGTGCCCCGCTTGTAATGGAGCGCTGGTCGAGCGAGTGCCCCGCACGTAATGGAGCGCTGGTCGAGCGAGTGCCCCGCGCGTAATGGAGCGGTGGTCGAGCGAGTGCCCCGCTTGTAATGGAGCGGTGGTCGAGCGAGTGCCCCGCACGTAATGGAGCGGTGGCCGAGCGAGTGCCCCGCACGTAATGGAGCGCTGGTCGAGCGAGTGCCCCGCACGTAATGGAGCGCTGGTCGAGCGCGTGCCCCGCACGTAATGGAGCGCTGGTCGAGCGAGTGCCCCGCACGTAATGGAGCGCTGGTCGAGCGCGTGCCCCGCACGTAATGGAGCGCTGGGTCGCCGCGTGCCCCCCACGTAATGGAGCGCTGGTCGAGCGCGTGCCCCGCACGTAATGGAGCGGTGGTCGAGCGAGTGCCCCGCACGTAATGGAGCGGTGGCCGAGCGAGTGCCCCGCGCGTAATGGAGCGGTGGCCGAGCGAGTGCCCCGCACGTAATGGAGCGGTGGTCGAGCGAGTGCCCCGCACGTAATGGAGCGGTGGTCGAGCGAGTGCCCTGCTGCTCCATTCAATGTCTATATCAGTCTATAGAATATAAAGAGGACCTGCGGCAGCTTCTGACAAGTCTGCTTTAGGCTGGATTCTCAACATTATTTGCAGGTCTCTGTCCTGTATCAGGAAATATACCCCAATGGATACTGTGATGTAGCTGCCTCATAGAGATCAACACAGCAATCAAAGTCCTATGAAGACTATGTTGGCTCTATTTCCCAGCGGTATATGCGTTTCATGCCAGACTCCAATGTGTGGTTGACTACACTTTTGAGTCCGGGAGGGAAAACATATAGTGTGGAGAAATAGAGCAAATGTAGTCTATATAGGACTTTGATTGCTCCATTGATCTCTATAGGGTCACAGTTCCTATATTGGGTATCCATCGGGGTACCCCAACAGATACTTTGGACATAGACCATATGACCGTGTGAACAACCCCTTAGTAAATCCTTGTGTTCTCTGTGAAATAACAATTCTGGAGCATCTTCCCTTATAAGGGAGCTTTCACACGGAGCATTTTGGATGCGTTTTTTTGTGCAGAAACCTACAGTATTATTGCTGTGCCTTTCTGCAAAAGAAAACGCATTAAAAAAAAAAAGCACCCTAACTTGTGTTGTGCTGTTCCTCCTAGATTAGCATTACTGAATCAGTCAGATGGGTGCTACCATTCTAGTTTCCAACCCCTGAAGTCCTAGGCCTGAAAAGGCCGGAATGACCTGCTACATTTTTCAGTTATTGCCTCCCTGCGTTAGAACAGCTCCCTCCCTCTGTCTTCCCTTTAGCTGCCTCAATTGACTGCGGCATCTAAAGGGTAATTCAGCCGCGACTGGTGCCCGACAATGGAGCCAGCTGTAATATACAGCTGGTTCCACGCTCCGGTTGTGCGGGCTCCGCTTGTGATCTTCTGGTCGTACCCAAACATCTATTTGCGGAACACCTTCCAGCACAAAACAATTGGGTATGTCCAATGTTGGGGAGAGGTTAAAGAGTTAGAATATATTGTCTCCCTTAAAAGGGTATTCCCAACTCATTGCATAACTCTAGGGGCCTTATGTATGAAAACTGTCTAGGTGTAAGACTTTCTTTGTTGCCCATAGCAACTAGTTTCCCTTTCATTTCATATAATGATCTGAAAAAATAAAAGGAGGAGCTCTGATTGGATGCTATGAGCAACAAAGAAAGTCTTACACCTACACAGTTTTCACATACGAGGCCCTAACATCTTTCCACTGCGGAGTTCTTGAGTTTAACATCCACCAGTTTATGCAGAATTACACTAAAAAAAATGTTGGAGCCTAAGGGGCCGTTTACACAGCACAGGACAAATACCAGTTGGTTTATCTGACCGGTATTTGTCCTGTTTTCGTGCCGTGCACACGGCCACCGGGGGACGACTTTTCTACTCGGTTTGCAGAGAAAAGCCCTCCCCCTTCACATAGACATGTTCATATTCCGCCCGAAAACCGCCAAGCGGAAAACCCGTGCAGTAGGGACTGCTGCGCGGGTTTTCCATAGAGGCCCGTGTTAAAAGTTTTCACCCGGTTTGCAGACGGTTTTCAAACCCGAACCTTGTCTGAAAAACCGGGTGAAACCCTGTGCTGTGGGGACAAGGCCTAAGGGTATGTCCACACGGCATTTTTCAATCCGAGAAACGGATTGAAGAGCGCCGTGTAAAACGTGCCGTGTTTGGATGCATTTCTGCTGCAGCAGAAACCCAACCTGTAGTTTAAAATAGGATGCCTGCTGCGTCAAACAGATCAAGAATTGACATGACAATTTTCTGAATGGATCCGAAAGACGCATCACAAAGATGCATGTAAAACACACATCGTCTGAACGCTGATGCGCATTTTACATTGAAAGCAATGTAAATAACACTGCACATTGTTAGATGCCTGTTTGGGTCCATTTTGGCTCTGAAACACTGATCCAAACACGCATTTAAAAAACACTGTGTGAACATCCCCTTAGGGAGCCTTCACACGGTGCGCTTTTGGTGTAATTTTATTACCAACAAGCTTCTTTCACTTATCTAAACTGTTTGGAAAGTGAGTAATCAATTAGTGGGATTGTATCCACAAGACGTCACACACAGTCATTGATTACTTACTTGAAACACCTTTCTGAACAATTTAGACAACTAAAAGACGCTGGTAATAAAGGCAGTTTAATTGGAGCTCAGTTAAAACTGCACCAAAACTGCGCTGTGTGAAAGCTCCCTTACGGCCTTGTCCCCACAGCTGGTTTTTCAGCCAGCTTTAGAGACTGTTTTTGGTTTGGAAAGTCGTCTGTAAACTGGCTGTCAAGCTTTAGAACGGACCTTAATGGACAATCTGTGCAGCGGTCCCCACTGCACGGATTTTCCTCCGGACGTTTTTTTAGACCGCCAGCAATCCGAAAAAGATTGAACATGTTCATTCTTCCGACAGGTTTTCGGGCAGAATATGAACACATCAATGTGTTTGCGGAGAAAAGCTGTCCCCCTGCGGCAAGTGTGCACGGCTCCAAAACAGAGCACATACTGGTCGGATTATCTGTCCGGTATTTGCTGGCTGCTGAGGGGACATGCCCTTATTGTGCTGGCACAGAAACGGTTACTTCCTGATCACTGAATGATGGGCTATATACACACACACCACCTGTGTCGGAGATAACACGTATATCACTAGAAGACGTTCTTCTCTTTTGGTTCATTACAAACATGGCTGAGGCCTCAAACCCCGTGGCAAGCTTCCAGAGGGCGATCCAGCAAATGTATCCGAATACTGACATGTAAAGAGCCCGGTCACCACAGACGCCTCCGTCATCACAGAGAGGCCGTGGACATCACATTATACAGCGATCACAGGAAGGAACAAAACAAGAACACGTCTGTGTCCGGACGCGCCGTAGATAATGCATTGTCTATGGGGCCGGCGAGCTGCTCCCCCGCCGCGCCCCTTATTCAAGCCGTAACTGCGGGCGAAATCCGGCCCGCAATTACGGCTTGAATAAGCCGTCTGAACACGGCCTAATGCGCCTGATCGGGGCATCTAAATATATATGAACGGGGCTGCGCCCGATATCGGGCTGAACAGACATTCTAGAAAAAAAATACAGTTTGTTGCCACGAATCGCCCGGAAATTCGGCTTCGTTTAGAATCGAATTTTTCCTGAAATACGA
Organism: Phyllomedusa bahiana; assembly: GCA_025379985.1. Taxonomy (NCBI): domain Eukaryota; kingdom Metazoa; phylum Chordata; class Amphibia; order Anura; family Hylidae; genus Phyllomedusa; species Phyllomedusa bahiana. The sequence goes on from JAODAL010021989.1 coordinate 58,250, forward strand.
AACGAATTCCACTTCGTCAGATTCGATTCGCTCATCTCTGCGTTTTAACAGTCGTAACTTTTTGATTTTTTCAATGACGCACTTGTACAAGGACTTTGTTTTTATGCGGGAGAAGTTGTATTTTTTAAGGCATAGTTTGAGTTTACATATAAATTACCGCAGATTGTTTTACAATTTTTTTTATACCATTCACATTTCACACGAAATAACCTGTTCGATTAATTCTACAGGTTATTACGGCCGTGTGGATAACTAATATGTGTAGGTTTTTGTGTTTATGCACAATAATTGTTTATTAAAACTTTATTTTTTATTATTTTTTATTTATTTTTTCCACACTTTGTTTTTTGCTTTTTTTAATTCCATTAAGGGATAAACTATAGTGCAATTTTTTTTACACTTGGTAATGTATTAGCAGACATGAATATGCTGATACATTACAATCTGTGTCAGTTTGACACAGGCAGCAGTCAGGGCAGCACATAGGGTGCCCTGACTGCAGGCGTGTTATACAGAAATATCTAGGGCTACTCTATATGCATTTTCTTCAGCTTATTTACTCATAGATGGTGGAGAGTAGTAGCCTTTTTCTGTTGGGGGGTTTGTGTATATTTTATTTTTTTGTTAGGTTTTTATTGTTTCACTGTTATTGTTTTGTATTATTTGGTGTCATAAAGATTGATTTTTCCATAAGGCTGTTGTTGGTATTTGTTTGTTATTTACCTTATGGTTTCAATATTGGTTGCCCGGTTTTTTGTAGGCTTATTTCTTCCCTGCAAAAAGAAGACACGCAGCGCCCATAGTTGGAGGGTGGTCGTTAAGTAGTTAAAAACATGCTTTTTAATGCAATGTGTTTTTTGCCCTGAGAGCAGCATGGGATAGAGAGAAATGGATTTCTGTGATTTTATTATTATTATTGTGATATTATTCTGTGGATTATACGATTTGATGCTAAATTACTGAATAAAAAGCAAAGAAAATATTTTAAAGTAAAACTGAAAGTACAGCTGACCCCTCCCACATACAGTGATTGACAGTTTGCTCTGTACACACACTAATATAGGGAAAGCTGTCAATCACTGGATGGAGTAAAGAGGACTCCTACTCTCTTAAAGAGTCAATTCAGGATTTGCACAGAAATCCTGCTACAAATGCTATAACATATACATATGACAGAGCTCAGCTTCTCTCTCTACAACATCCTGCTCTCAGATAGGGCAGCACAGACCCCCCCCCCCCCCCCCCCCCGACACGGTTCCCTTTATTTTTTAATTCAGTATAATTTTGTACTTGCACTTTCTTAAGAGAAGCTTTTCTTTCTGGGAGGCAGGAGAGGGGTGGATCAGAAAAAGCTTTAAACTCTTGAAGATACCACTAAAAAAAAAAAAAGTGCACTGCACGTGGTGCAGAACAGATCCAGCCTAAAATTCTATGCATGGCCTGCATGGTGAGTACTAAGCCACGGTTAGTTAATATGCCCCTAAAGATTAAGACATGTGGTTTACTACAGTTTAAACACGTCGCTGTCATGCTGCAATTTTTTTCCAAAATCACAGAAAAAAATATTGCATCTTTGCAGCAATTTTGGAAAAATGCACCAAAAATCATGAAACGCAACAAATAAAGTCCCAAGGGTATATACACACATTGCAATAATGTTGCTGGTTTTGCCAGTTTTCCATAATCATAGCATCAACGCTGTGGTTTTAGGCTGCATTCAAACATTCAGCTCTTTAGATGGAGTTTTTGAAGCCAAAATTATGATCCACATAGATAATGCCCTCCTTTCTGAGGGCAGCACAAATTATTGACATACATGCTGTTTCCAGCGCTGTGCCCCTTTTTCTCTAAGATGCTGTAGTTTTAGAGTATTTAATGCTCAAATCTGGCAATTTTCAGCCTGCTCTGCCAGAACAAAGTTCAGCTTATTCATGAGCAGGTGTTAGCCCCGCCCACCCACAACAAGCCCCGCCCATCTGCAGCTGATTCAACCTATTACTTTGGATAGAAAACGGACTAAGGCCTCGTTCACACGGCTTATTTCAGAACGTATTTACAACGGATTTCCGATGTAAATCCGTTCCGAAATCAGTTGAAAATCAGTTGCAAATAACTGTCACTAAGTGTGGCACGTATTTGTAACTGATTTCCCGACGGATTCACCATCTACAATCATTGTAGGTGGTGAATCCGTCCGGAAATAATTGACATGCACATTGTTTTTCCGTCCGGATTGCCGTCGTCAATCCGCGGCGGCAATCCGGAACGGAACTACGCGTCGTGTGAACGACGAGCCGTATTTTCTATTGAAATCAATAGAAAATAGGCTGTGACTTATTTCGGCCGGATTTGCCGACGGATTGCCGATCGTCAATCCGTCGGCAAATACGCGGCGAAATAAGCCGTGTGAACGAGGCCTAACCGGAAGGTGGGTGGAGCTAATTCTAGGTGGGCGTGGCTGGACTTCTCTGGCAGAACAGGCTGCAAACTACTAGATTGGAAACAGCGTGTCTGTCACTAGCTCGTGCTGCCCTCAGCAAGGGGGGCATATTCTGTGTGACAGGTTCCCTTTAAAAACTGCATTTTTGAACGCAGCCACAAAGCTCTGTTCACATTGGCGCCCCTACGGACAGAGCACGGGAGCGGTGACATGAATGCTATCTAATCCTGACGGATCCCGCCAACATCCCCTCTGTGACTGCCATGATCAACGTCACATCAAGATTTTAAAACTGAAAAAAAAAAACTGATGCAGCTCTTTACTGGCTTTATAATACCTATGATACATAGAATGTCATTACAGCTTCTCAGAGAATGATGGGAGTTATAGTTATAGAACAGCTGTAAAACCATTAATTACCATAGCCAGATTTTATAGAAGCCTGTTGTGTACATTGTGATTACAGCTAATGCAAGCGTATAGCCGGCTGCACATGAAGAACATGCTGAGGCTTGCAGTGCTACACTTGGATCCCAGACCTGATCTCTCATCCTAGCTTAATGGTTGTACGGATCTGCAGGTGCTGATTTTACCATCTTACATCACAGAGCATGCTGGGGCTTGTAGTCCTACACCTGCATCCCAGCTCATCCTACGTGTTGCACAGATCTGCAGGGTACAGATTTTACCATCTCAGACCACAGGGAAACACAGGGTGTTTGTAATCCTACAGCCAAATATTTTCCACTCAGTCCCGATTGCTCATCCTACATCCATTTCAATCTTCCTGATTGTTCAGATCTGCAGGGTGCAGAATCTATCATTTTCGCCCACACAGGACACGCTGGGGCTTGTAGTCCTACAACTGGATACCACTTCCCTATTCCTGATCTCTCATCCTCCCTCTAATCCTGGTGAAAGTAATAACTGTACAATCACTAGAGTTAGGAGGTAGGATAAGAGATCAGGGCTGGAAGCTGGTACCAAACTGTAGGACTACAAGCCCCAGCATGTCCTGTGGTCTGAGATGGCAAAATCTGTACAATTTCCAAAATTAGATCAGATATCAGATGAGAGACCAGAATTGAAGAACAAATATCTAGTTGTGGGATAACAAGCCCCAGCATGTTCTGTGTGGGCAACAACCAAAGACCGTAAAATCAACACCCTGCAGATCTGTACAACCACTAGAATTAGGTGGGAAATGATCAGGCTTGGGAGCTACAATCCAAATGTAGAACTACAAGTCCCAGCATGCCCCGTGTCTGAGATTGTAAAATCAGAACCCTGCAGATCCGTACATTCACTAAGATTAGAAACGGGATGAGGGATCAGGAATGGGGGCCTGGTATCCACTTGGAGGACTACAAGCCCCAGCATGCTCTGTGTGGGCAGTAACCTTAGTAAGATCTTATTTAGACTTGAGACAGGACGGCTCTGGGAAGACATTATTCATTTATATAAATGGTCCCTACAAAAAGTATAGGGAATAACTATTCCAAGTAAAACCCCCTCAAAATACAAGGGGACATTCCCTTCATCTAGAGATAAAAGGATTCAATCTCCAGAGGAGAAAAGCCATCTTCACCATGAGAACTGTAAAACTGTGGAATAGCTGCCTGAGGAGCTGGACACAGCAGGAACAGGTGAGGGTTTCAAGAAAGGCTTAGATAGCTACCTGAAACTAAAAAATATTAATACCGAGGTAGCCGCATATAATTCTAGATCCAGTCTGATGGCAATTTTTGGAGCAGAAATTAAATATTCATTTAGGGAAGATTGGTTCTTTCATTGGAGGGGAAACAAAGCTTAAAAATTCCCTATTCCTCTCCCTTCATCCACATCTTTCCCCAGCCTTGGTTGAACTTGATGGCTATGTCTTTTTTTTAACCATACTAACTATGTACCTAAGATCAGCCCCCTGCAGATCCGTACATCCTCTAAGATTAGAGGTTGGATAAAGATCAAGCCATCGAACTAGGATCCACTTAGAGGACTACAAGCCCCAGCATGTCCTGAGGTTTCCTGGTCTGCAATCTGTGGCTGTAGTGTTACAGGCTAGCATCAGAAGACACTGCATGATCCCCATCATCATCCTACAACAGCAAAGAATGGGAAAAGTTGTGACAGAACTCAGCAGGAAAAGGAAAAAACCACTGGTTGCCTATAGCAACCGTCCAGAAGAGCTGGATTCCACGGTTGCTACGGGCAACAACCATCTTCCTAATGTGCATTCACCAAACAGTGCACCGGGAAGCATCAGTAGAGCACTGCTGCCATCTTCTCAATGTAATGGCAGCAGGACACTGGCATGATCACAGTCTCCATGGTCTTACCTGGATTTACTGACACAATCGCACACAAATGACTTGTGGTTATATGACCTGTCTAGGCTGAATGAGCTGCAGCCACCCGCTGGGACTTGTAGTACTACACTGCCCTTTTTAGGTCATACATTACCCAGCAGCCTATGTGTGACACACCCCCCTCAGTCCACACAGCATTGCTCCCACAGGCAGTGTATTGACTGCGGCCATGCAGGTGATGATGGGGCGCAGCAGCAGCGGCGGTGGGAGCAGCAGCAACAGCGGCGGGAGCAGCAGCAGCAGCCCCCGGCCGCCCCGCACTTACCTCGCGCAGTCACTGAGTCTCCCCAGCTCTGTTTTTGTTTTGATCTTTTTTTTTTTTTTTCCTTTCTAACCTCCCTCAAAACCGTCTGCCCAGTAACAGCGTCACATGCCGGGGGCGGAGCCTCTGCCGATTGGCCAACACTGGAAGGTGTGCGGGGACATTGACCAATCAGCTGCAGGGGGCTGGAAATGGGCGGAGAGAAGGCGGTGGCTGTTGTTGACGTGAGGGATAGGTAAGGGCGGGCGCTGGTGGCGTGTGACTGGAGAGGGAGGCGCGGCCATTTTGAGTCCTGTCACGGCGCCGCCCACCGAGTGGTGTCTCCGCAGGTTGTTATTTACACGTGTAATGTCTGCACCGCAGAGAGAAAGCAGGAGGTGGATTCGTAATTAGGGTTTTTAAGAATAAGTAACATACGGCGTTTATTAACAACATGGCGGCATTTTTACCTCATGAGAGATTTTCAAAAAATGGACTTTCTTTTGGTGCCAAAAGTGTCATAAACACATGTTTTGCAGCGGTTTCTGAAGGGAGAAGCTGCCAAATGTCTGTACAGGTGAAAAGAAGCAGCGGATTACACACTGGAAAATTTGCAAAAAATGTGCGGATTTGCAGGCTTTATTTCTGGCTTCATATTTGAGGTCTGTTTTCCATATTGTGCAGGTTTATTAATGCATTGGCGCCAGAATTTGGCCATAGTTTGTGCAAAAAAACTGGAGTATGTTAGCTGCACAATATGGGCGACATGTTAGGTGCATTGAAGTGCATTTTCACATCTATTTTTCAGTGTATAATGCGCCTGAATGTATAAAAGTGGTTTTGTGCGTTCATAAATGGAGTCGAAATTTCATCGCACCTCGCCATTAGTAATGCGCCTAACATGTATTTAGGTTATAGACAGGCTGAAAATAAAAGAAAAATCATTAGAATAGCATGTCAGTGAATAGAAACTATGGTACTGATCTGATCCTGCTTGGAGGACCACAGATCCCAGCAAAACCTGTGCTGTGCTGGCTCTTGCTGTATGTAGAATAAAGGCTGAGAGCAGCAAAAATACACTTCAAATTTAATGTAGTAAAAATTAAAAAATCTGAACAAAATCATCAGTGGGTTATTTATGTAAATTAGTAAAAATTTTTTTAAGATTCTAATAAATTTAATTACATTTTATAGGAGATAATTATATATTTTTTTTATATATATTTTTATATTAATTTTATATAAAAAAAATTTTTTTACATTTAAATAATTTAATTTTATATAGTTTTATAATTATAAATTACTTTTTATTATTGTACTGTTGTAAGTTGAGAAATAATTTGGGCATTTTTTCCCTAACAGCAAATCTAGCTCCAAATTTGACTCCTCAGGCTCAGACCAACATTTACATAGAGTAAAGCAAAGTTTTGATAAATTGAAGGGGTTCTGCACCCCCTCTTTTCTTTGTTGTTTGGAACGATAGCCCTCGGCTATTTGAATCAACCCACCTTCGCCCGTGATTCCTGGCTCCCGGCCCGGAAGCCAAACGACAGAAAAGCAAAAATAGGAATGGATCCAGCGTGTGTTGGTGAAAAATGTAATTCCAATTATTTCACATAACAACAAGTGCAGGCCGGTACAACAAGACAAACAGTTTAAAAAACCTACGCGTTCAGCATAGTAAAAAATTTTTCCCTTTTCACGTACCGTTAACATGGCAAAAATTACTAATGCCTGAAACGCGAGGTTTAACTGTTTTGTCTTGTTAGTACCGCCTGCACTTTTGTATATGTTGAAATAAATTGGAATTACATTTTTCACCAACCACGCTGGGTCCCATTTCCCAATTTTGCTTTGTCCCCCATTTACCCAATCTGCCTGTCCGAGCGTAATGCTTTTTATAATTTTTCCCAATATTTCGAGTGGGTGCGACCCCCCAAAATGCCCCCTCTTTTGGCCATTAAAATTTTAGTCTTTCAAAAAGCCCTAACACTTCATTAGGCGATTAGACATCGTAGCCGGCTCACTTCGGCGCCTTTTACCCCAGAAAAGGATGAAAAACCCCATCATGCATGTCTTCCTTAGTGTTTCAGGCTCGGTGCATATCCTTAGTGCTGCACATCTGGCTCCAGGAAAGCTCCCAATTCATATCAATGATATGTCCACTAAAACCCGTACACATCCGGGAAAAGGGAAAACGAACATCATCCCTGGTGCTTAACATTTAAAATAAAAGGGTTTTAAACCCAAAAAAAAAATTGACTGGGAAACTGCTTATTCATACAGCCAACACCCCGTTTTTTTGGGGGGGGGTCACACTAAAGGGGGGCCCCCCCCCACCCCCCCGCAAGGGTTTCGAACCTCCTGCCGCCAGCAGGACGGGGGGGTTTTTTGGCCCGGGGGCCAATTTTTTTCAACCACCTGGCCCGCCGGCGTTCCTACAGCGGTGA
>JAODAL010021990.1:0-65745 GCA_025379985.1 Phyllomedusa bahiana
TCCATTCTCGGTGGGTCAAAAAAACCCCGGGAAATCCCCCCCGCTTGTCAGGCTAAGTGTCCAAATTCGTTAAATGGAATGGCATTTCGCTGCGCCCACAAAACCCTGGGGCATGGGGAGGGGAATTCCCGCGTTTTTTTGCCACGTAACAAAAGAACGGTTGAGGGGGGGGCCCGAGCTTTTTTTCTGCCAAATCAGCCAGGCGGGACGAAACATGGTGCAATGGGGGAAATGCGAAACTCAACCTCCGAGCCTTCCCCCCCCCAAAAGGGATTTCCCGACCCGGGTACGCTTTTGAAATTTCTGGACGCAAGGGTTTATTACATGGGGCCAGGCCCAAGGGGTGTGCTCCATCTAAAAGAACTTTTAAAGGCGGCCAAGGGAATTTCCCCCCCCCGTTTCGGGGACACCAAACCCTTTCCCTACACAAGGTTCTTGGGGACCCAGCCCCGCGCTCGGTCTCGTTCGGGAGAGGGCCCCCACAAACTCCTGACCCTTTTTGTGGGGCGGCTCCAAAAACAGATAATTTCAAAACGGCCTGGTTTTCTCTGGGGACGTTAAGCCACCAAGGACCTTGGGGAAAAAAAACCCCCCGCCCATCCCCGCGGTTTTTTTAAAAATTGTGCACGGCCGAGAGCCCGGGGCCACCAACCAGAGACAACCACCCAGCTCACCCAGTGGCTGTCACAGAGATATAGGGCCCTTGGCCTTTGCTTACTACCATGTGTCGGGGGTCAAGGGATTTTTTCCGGACAAGTTTCAGAAAACGCACTTGAAATTTTAGATACACTTGGCGGGCCCCAGGGCAGGGAGGGTTTTTCGGGCCAAAAAAAAGCCTCCCTCGGAAAAAAAAACCCTGATTTTGGGGAAAGAAAGGGGCCAAAGAAAATGGGGGAAACCCCATCTTTTCCCACCAGAGGGAAAAGGTAAAAATTTCCAAGGCCCCCACAATTTAATGTTTTTGGGCACTTTTGTGTCTGGTGCTTTTATACCCGCATCCCAGCAGGACCCCACAAGCGTTTTAAGAAAGGGGCGGGGCCCCCCCCGAAACTTTTTGGTGATGGGGAAACATGTATCCACCGTAGGGGGAAACCCTTTTTGACTCCACTCCTCGTATGGCTTGCTGGCCCCTTTTCCCCGACGCTAAATGGACTTCCCTGGATTTCAGCAAAGTGCCCCTTTCTTCAAAAGTTTGAAACATGTTACGGTTTTTAAAGGGGGGGGGGGGGGAGTTAGCATAATTTTTGCTTTGAATATTTTTAAAAAATAAGAAGAAAAGTTTTTCCTTCATTTTTTGCCTTGGGGTACAGCATTTTTTTGTATTAGGAAACTTTTTCCCAAAGGGGCCAAAAGCCGGGCAAGGGCCGACTTTCAGTTTTTGGTTTTTGGGATGGTTTGGGTTAAATTTTTTTTCCCTGCCCCAAACCGGGAAAAGACAGAAGGTTTGGCGCTAACGGGCCGCTTTTACCGTGCAGGCCCATAAAACCCTTGGTGGGGGGAGGGGGGAAGGATGGGTCCTGTGGGGGCGGGGGGTTTTAATTTCAAGGGGCAAAACGGTGGAGGCTGAAGGGGAGGCTGATCCCTTTGATCATGACTTGAGAGACAGGGGCATTTTAGGAAGGCTTGGGGGGCGGAGGAGGGGGGGAAAGACAGAGGGTTGTGACGTGGTTGGATCCCCGACTCGGTGGGGCCTTTTTTTGGGCCCAAAATTGTTGCCTCCTTTTTCAACCCAGGGCATTCGCTCAGTGACTAACATGTTGGTGGGGGTTTTAAAAAACCTAAATTTTTTTGCCTCTACTGATCGTTTAGGGCAAAAAGGCATATGACATCGCAAAGGTGAATCAAGGTTTGCTAAAAAAAGGGCCCAGGCTTAAAGAGTCCTGGGACCTTTTGGACGGTATAAGCAAAGGAGGGGTTTTTTCCGCTAAACCCGCGGCTTGGGGGAATCACCCTCAGGGGATTTTCTGGCCACCCCTCCCCTTTTTTTGGGGTGGGGACCCTACTAACACTCCCCCAAACCCCGACTTCCTCCTCCTTTCCAGTAAATGAAGCCCTCGAAAGCAAATTTGCTGAAAAGACCACTTTGGGTTTCCCAACCCCATCATCATCATCATAAACACAGGTGCCCTTGGTCGCCTGCATTCTGCCCCCCAGGAGCTGGGGCTACAAGCAAGAGGGACGAAAGGGGAAATTCCCCGACCCCCTGGGATTTTTTTGCTATTGACCGGCTTTCCTTCTCCTCCTCTGAGGGCATCAGTAACTGGGCTCGGAGCAGACAAAGTCATTTCCCCTTTGGCCTCTTGATCTTTTAAAATGCCCTTCCCGACCCCAACCGCAATTTTTTTAAACAAAAAAGGTCTTCAGAAAATGGATTATCCCCCATTGGTGGTTTCACAAATTTTACATTTGGGGTGCCTCCCCTTTATGTTGGACGGAAGCTGATGAGCGATGATGAAAATTTGGGGGCCATGACTGGGAGGAAAAAGGGAGTAAGACTGCTGGGTGCAGGTTGCATTAAAACCCCTGAAAAAACAGATTGGCGACGCTGTTCGTTATTGAAATTTACAGGGCCCTGACACAGCGATGACAGGCCTGACGGTCCTGCAACCGACGATCCGCTGGCATGCGTGTTGTCGCCAGCACGGGAAAGGAGCACCTTCTCTCGTACCTCTATCAAAAATGTTCCTACACCCCTCTTTGCTCGCTTACCACTTGCATTTCGCTCCATGTTCAGAAAGATAAAAATTTAAGAAAGTATGGAAGATTTTTTCGGAACAGTTCTTTTTTAAAAGACGGCAAAATCACAGCTATTCTTAAATCCCTCTATTTTCCAACTCCCAAACCCTAGGGTTAGAAACAGAAATGTTTCTAGCGAATACCTGTGAAATGCGGTCTGGTGGAAGAACCGTAACACACAATCAACAGTGTTTTTCCTTCAGTCCCAGGGAAATTTTCAACTGCCAGTAGGACTAGGAATTGTTAGTTTTCAACAAAAAATCATACAAGTGCGCTATCTGCGCCAAACTGAGATTTAACGAGTGCAATAAAACTATTCAAAAGTTACACGGATGAGAAATTGTGTTTTTTGCAGCAATGACAATCGAGAACAGATGCTAGAAAACTTTTCTATCATAATTGTCGTACAATGTGTCTATTTGAAAAAAAAACAGCACCGCACCACATACAATACAGCTATTTAAAAGTTATACCAATAACAAACGGTGGTTTTGGCACCAATGAAATACACCAACAGTAACTACAAAATTTCTGTAATTAAATTTAAATACAAGGTGGCTCTATGAACAAAACTGGGCCGCACCTAAGTAAAAAAAACACCTATTTGAAATGTATACTGATAATAAAAGGTGTTTTTTGCACCTATGAAATGCCCCCGCAATTACTAGCAAATTTCTGTATGGTGATATAAGTACAAGATGGGTCTTTCAACAAAACTGGGCTGCGCCAAAGTGAAAAACACTAATTAAATTGTGTACTGATAATAATAGGTGGTTTTTGCACCTATGAAATACAACACCAATCACTAGCAAGTTTCTGTATGGTAATATCCGTACAAGATGGGTCTTTTAACAAAAATGGCCTGTGCTAAAGTTAACAAAACCTAATTAAATTGTGTACGGATAATAAAACGTGGTTTTTCCACCTATGAAATACACCTCCGGTGACTAGAAAAGTTCTCTATCCTATTGTACACACAAAGTGGGTCTTTGAACAAAACTGAGCTGTGCCAAAGTGAAAAAAAAAAAACGAATTAAATTGTGTACGGATAATAAAAAGTGTTTTTTGCACCTATGAAATACACCTGCGGTGTCTAGAAAAGTTCTGTATCCTATTGTACGTACAAAGTGGGTCTGTGAACAAAACTGAGCTGCGCCAAAGTGAAAAGACAACTAAATAAATTGTGTACGGATAATAAAACATGTTTTTTGCACCGATGAAATACACCTGCAATTGCTAGAATAGATCTGTTTCCTGATGCTGAACAGGAAGGGCTGTTCTATGTAAAACGAGGTCATGTGAGTTTTCCAGCCTATCACACCCATACACATCCCAGTCATGACGTCGCACTACCAATTCACCCTGCTCTATTCTCTAAGCTGATTTGCTGGATGCCAAAGTGACAGGAAGCGCCGAAAATGGCGCAATATTAATAGTTTATGCGCAGATTTTCACCTAAATTATCGCGTGATCGAAAAATTCCGATCAACATAAAAACCGTGCCGATTTCAACTTTGTCGATAATAATCGCTCAACACTAGTTGTCAGTTGTCAAAAAAGACAGCAGTTCTTAGATAATCTATAGAAAAAAAGGCAATTGCTAGTCCTACTTTGCAGTTGTATATCTCAGGGACTGAAAGAAGAACACTGTTGGTTTGGTGTTACGGTTCTTCCACAAGACCGCATTTCACAGATATTCGATAGAAACACTATTGCTTCTAATTCTAGTTGGCAGTTGGAAATTAGAGGGATTTAAGAACATCTGTGATTCGCTGTCTTTGCAGTACAGTTTTTCAATAAGAGACTGTGAAAAAATCTTCTAGAGCAGTGTTTCTCAACTCCAGTTCTCAAGACCCACCAACAGATCATGTTTTCAGGATCTCCCACAGAACGCACTGAACAATAATTTATCACCTGTTGGCAATATGAGGAAAATCCTGAAAATTTTACCTGTTTGGGTCTTGGGGACTTAGTTGAAAAAACACTGTTTTCTAGACCTTTTTAAAATTTATTTTTGAACATGGACAACTACAGGGTGGTAAGCGAGCAAAGAAGGGGGGAGGACAGGGACAAAGGTATGAGAAGGGCTTCCCGGACAAAACGCAACGACACATCTTTGCAGGACCGTCAGGCCTCCCCCCTTGGGGCCGGTTCCCTTGAATTCTCGTTAAAAGCGTCGCCAATTTTTTCTTCAGGGGTTAACCAAAACCCAACACCCACGGTTTTATTCCACGTTCTCCCAGTCTGGCCACAAATATGCACATCATCCCTCAGCATCAGTCCAACCTGAAGCAATGGCATCCCAAATGTCAACCCATGTACAGACCACTGTGGATAATCCATGTTCTTAAGAGCTCTTTGATGACACAATGAGGTTGGGGTCAGAAGGCATTTCAAAAGATCAAGAGGCCAAAGAGGATGATTTTGTCTGCTCTGATGCCAAATCGCTGATGCCCTCAGAAGGCAGCTGATCAGTCGGCACAAATCCCGAGTGGTCAGCAACGCCTCACATTATCTGTGGATTCTAGCCTGCAGCTTCAGGATGTAAACTGTCAGGATGAGGAAGTCACCTGTGATGATGATGATTTTGATAATGACATTGTGGATCCAACATGGTCTTTTCAGCAGGATTTTCTCTCGAGCGCCTAATCAGTGGATGAGGAGGAAGATGAGGGGGTAGTGTCGGTACCGGTCCGGCATCAGAAAGGGAGAGGGCGGCGCACAAGTCCTCTGACATTAATCCACCAGCCGTGGTCAGTGGTGGCAAAGGAAACACAGCTACTAGGTTATCACCGTTGAAGAGAATCAGGACCTGTGACCCCTGTGCCTTTTTCGATCAAGCCTCAGATTCGCCGACCAACATCATATGCCAGATTTGCCGTCAATGCACCAGTAGAGACAATATTATAAAGTGTTTAACCACCATGAACATGAATACCCACATGCATCTAAAGCAAGAGGAGTCACTTGGAGAAAAAAGGCTACACAGGTCCTGGGCTTCCAACCACTGTGACACCCTCTGTCTCCTCCTCCGCCACTTCCAAGACCAAGCGTTACTCTGCTGCCAATGTTCCGCAGCGGCATTAGCAAAAATCAACACCGTCGCTCGATTACCACCACCGTCACCACCAGAGTCAGAGCCTACCCGTTCTCCTTCCACCAGTTTGACCTGAACACCATACAGCGGCCAGTCTAGCAGCCAGCCTTCTGTGTACTAGGTGTGGGAGCAGAAGAAATGCTTTAACCCCGACCAAAAACCTTAATGGTGGCATTGCCAGGATCTTGGCCTTGGAAATGTTGCCTTCTCGACTGGCGGACACAGAGCCTTACTCGTCGTCAGATGAAGAAGGCCTGACAGTTTCTCATCTTTATAGGTCTTCATTAGGTGGTGGTTCGGGCTTCAGGGTTGGTGCAGGGTAGCGCTTCAGCTCTCAGGGTACAGCATCTGAGGCAAGTCAGGACTGTGTTCATGCATGTATTCATGAGGAGGAGGAAGCAAAGGAGGAGGATGTGGCATGGCTGGACACCGACGGTACCGATGTCCCTGCCTTGGAAAGAGTTTGGTGCACATTTGAGGTGGAGGAGGAAAACGAGGAAGATCTGATTAGTGTTCCCCCCGAAACCGAGGCTTGGGACATCCTGGCTCCATCTCTCACATGAGTGCTTGGATACTCCATTTCTTCCAACATGATCCACGCATCAAGGCCATCAAAATGAACAGCAGTTACTGGACGGCCACCCTCCTTGATCAATGATACAAAGCGAAAGTCAGCACTTTACTTCCACCCACACAAATTGACAGTAGAATGCAGGAATTGGAGACTGTGCTCATTGATCAACTCGAGACATCTGTTGCGTCTGCTTCACATTCTAATGTCACGGTGGATCAACATCAGAAACATGACAGCAGTAGAGTGGTAAGTAGCCGTAGCAGCAGCAACAGGCATTGTGGCAGAAGCCTAATGGGTGACCTCTGGAAATCCTTATTTACCACCTCATCAACTCCTGTAATACAGGTCACAAATCAGACTCACAGACACCGCCTTAAAAGGGTTGTCTCGCTACAATGGTTGGGTTTTAATTAAAAGATCTTTAAAAAAAAAGCAGCTTTGCAATATATGTTCATTACAAATGTCCTACTGATTTTGAGTTATCCTTGTTAGTAGTAGTGCATCAGCTCCTGAAATCCCTATAGCAGCTGACCTGTTGATCTTTATCTCACTGGCTGTCAGTGCTGATGACTCATATGTTTCTGAATACAGGTCAGAGCACAGAGCCCCTCCTGCACAGCATGCTTCTGTAAGGAAGGGAGGGGGAGGGCTCTGGCGTCTGTGTGGATTAACCCTGTGTGTGCCTGCTCCCTCCTGCTCTCTACACAGAATGAGGAGAGCAGAGGTGAGACTGATCTGTGGTCAGTAGATGTGACAGAAGTGAAGTGTGTTACTATAATCATGATGTGTCTGTGGGGCTCTGACTATACTAATAGAACAGATCAGGGGGGGCATGTGAACGGTTCATGCTCTGCTGTATTAGTGACACATCGTGATTATAGTAACTCACTTCACAGCTGCCCTGTGTCTGTTCCGACAGGGTTTGTTTGTTGTTGCTTGAGATGCTGGAGATTTGTATGCTAAGCAAGGGGTATAGGAACACTTGCATCCCCTCTCTGCTCTGCTATTAGCATACACAGCTTCACAGACCTCTGGCTCCACACTCATAGATCAGCCCTCTCACTGCTGTCTCCTGACTCTGTGGAGCTGACAATGCAGCTGATCTAGCAGTGAGCAGCCTGCAGCACACCTAGGCAGGCACACAAAGGGTTAACCCTGGCAGCAATAAACCCCTCTCTCCCTCCCGTTCTGTATAGAAGTTATGTAGGAGAGCTTTTTGTGTGCTGAGGGGAGGGGGGAAGAGGGAGGGGAAGAGGATAGACAATGAGACTACGCCCTGACTTTCAAAAAAAATCCTTTGCTGCCAGAACAGAGCAGTCTTAACTGCATTTAAAGGGCCCTGGGCAGTGATGTGCACTGGGCCCTCCCACAAAGCAAGAAATTACAGATTAACACATCCACTTTGGCTATGTTAAACACGTTGTATTGCGGCGCATACTGACATGGCGCAATATGTATGTTTCGGGAGTCGCGTTTTACACCGCCGCGTCCTCCCGCGCCTCGGAGAAGGGGGGTGTGAGGAGCATGCTCACGGCAATAGACATTCATTTATTCACGGCGCGTATTTCGCCGCTGGCTAATTTCACTATGTCACTTTATCTCCCCCGCGGAGTATTCTCGAGCAGGAGTTGAGGAGGCGTTATCCATAGTTCTCTATGGAACGTGGATTACCTAATGACTGGGGCGTAATTCGCCCCTATTTTGGCCCGTACAGCGCAAATTCAGGCGAAATAGCCCCCAATACACGTGTGAACCGGACCTTAGTCACAAGGAAGCAGATTTTGTTAACACTGATAGCTCGTACATAGGGGCCAAAAAGATATAACATGGATGGCTTCGCTACAAGGAAAAGCAAATATATAACACTAGAAAGGTTTAGTACCAGCAGCAGATGATTTATATACTGGGTAAGCTTAGTACACAGCCAGCGTGTAGTTACCTGGGTAGGCTTTTGTACACGCCACAGAGAAAGTAAACACTGGGTAGGCTTAGATACAAGCCCGCAATGATAGTATACACGGTAGGGTTAATTTTCACAGCCAGCAGTGAAAATAAACACTGGGTAGGCTTAGATACACAGCCGCAGATGTGTATACACTGGGTGGGGAAGATACACAGCCAGCAGATGAAGTAAAAAACTGGGGAGGGTTAGAACACACCAGCAGTTGATGTGTAACTGGGGGAGGCTTGATCAACCCAATGTAGTTACCCCTGGGTAGGCTTAGTACACAGCCGCAGATGAAGAAACATGGGTAGGCTTAGAAAACACGCCGCAGTTGTAGTGTACATGGGTAGGCTTAGATACACAGCCCGCAGATGATATTACATGGGGAGGTTAGATAAAAGCCAGCAGATGAAAGTAAAAAACTGGGTAGGCTTAGATACAACCCGGGAGTTGTAGTGTACCTGGGGAGGTTAGAACCCAAACCGCAGACGACCTGGAAAGCCTCCCAAAACCCCACACTCCCCCCTCCCCCAGTCACTCATGGTTCTGAAATCTTAGGGGGCATATCTTCTCCTCACTGCTGTGTGGGGTTAGAGGGAGGGGGGGCAGCCCTCTCTTCTCTCCCCGCATTCCTGCTCTTTTTGTGGCCCCATGCTGGGAGGGGGAGGGCGGGGTGTAGTGCAGGGTCAAAGATCGTGGTTGGGCCCCTGCCCTGCTGTCTGCCTGCGCTGTGAGCAGTAAACGCAGGCACGCAATAGCAGGGGGCCGCATCTAAGCCTGGCCCCTTGCCTGATGGGGGTATTTCATGAAGGGCCCTGGGGTATCCCGTGGGCAAGGGTAGGCAGTATTCGAGGGGCCCCTCTGAGCCGTGGGGCCCCCGGGCTAGTGCCCCTGGCCAAGGGGAAAAACGGCCCCTGTGCAGACCATTGAAGTAGGCTGAAGCTTGTATGAGAAAAACCTTTTAAGACTAACGCGGTCAATACTGATGTTTTTGGATTTGATCCGGAACAAATTTGATTTCCGGTATCAAAAATGTGAATGGCCTGACTTGCTCCCACAAAAATAAAAATTTTACCTTAGAGAGGGGCGAATTTCTAAAAAAATTCGGTTCGGTCACTTGCGATTTTCCCGACAAAAATAAATTCGGTCCGAATGACTTTTTCCGGCTGCACAGGCCTGCAGGGTGCGTAGAACGGGCTTATGCTTAAATATGCAGAGGGAGCTTGGCTTGGTCTTTTTACAATGTTGTTTTTAGTATGACACGCAATGTGCCCGCCCCTCTTAGAATCGCTTCACATAAATTCCCTGGGCAAAGAGGGCAAAAATGACAAAAACTGAAGCGGGAATGTTGCTGTAAAGTATGCCATCGAAAGCGGGAAAAAAAACCCAGGTGAGAGTCATTGGGAAACTTTATGACAGATTGGGAGGTGGGGCCCGCACCCACAGCGTGGGGTTCAGACAGGGGCACAATGAATTCTGGGGTGGCAAAAACAGTAAAAGGCCACGAGGGGGCAAAATGAACAGTGTGGGGCCGGCGCAGCAGATGAGGTCAGGCGGGGCACAATGACATTCTGGGGGGTGGAAAAAAAGGGAGGGGCCCACAGGTGGCACAAGACAGGAGTGGAGGTGACGGCGGCAGGACAACACATGAGGTCGAGAGTGGCGCAATGAAAAGGTGGGGGTACGGGCAGACATGAGGTCAGCGTAGCACAAGGACTTTTGGGAGGGGGCAAAAACAGGATAGGCCACAGAGTGGACAATAAAACAGTGGGAGGGCACGCGCAGCAGCATGGGTCAGGCAGTGGCACAATGCTTTCGGGGTGGCAAAAACGGGAGTAGGCCACAGAGTGGCAAAATGACAGAGGGGGGAGGTGCGGGGGCAAGGAGCAAAAACATGAGGTCGGAGTGGTAAAAATGACACATTTGGGATTTCACGGGCACCGCAACAGCAGCAGAGGTCATAAAGGGGCCCAAATGACAGGTTGGGGGTGGGTGGCAATACCGTCCCCCGGAAAGAGGTTTGGGGGAGATGGAGAAACTGTTAGCAGATGTGTGGCATCAGGTGGGTGGGGGCATCAAATAGGGCTGGGCAGGTGTTTGAAAACCCAGATATTTCTCACGTTTGGGTGAAGTCTGGCTGATGTATTGACGCCCTAAGGGATTGGGGTGTGGGAAATTCCCGGCCCATCCACGCCGATTCTCTTGACAAAGGTAAATGTTCCCCATTTTCCCCTTAGACAAGGGGTTCTCCTTGGGGGAACGATGGCCCTCGCCGCACTGAACACCCCCCTCTGATGCCACACTACTGGCCCCGGGGGGACGCTTCCATGAAAAATAGGCAAATTGCGGCCACCTCCGTTTGGCGCCCGTAGTCCAGCGGATCTTCTAACTGGGGTGGCAGAGTGCTTTCCAAAAAAGGCCACCACCTGTTGGTTCAGGGGGTGCTCCGGTCCTGCTGCGCTGCGTGGTGACTACCCTCCCCACTAGGGGGGGTGAAGGAAGCTGCTCACAGTGCTCCAGACTTAGGTTGCTGCTATGTACTGGGACTGTCCTACCCCCCACCTTCCCACAGCAAACTGCGGGAGTTCCGGGTGGGGCCCGGGAACCCCCGGTCAGAACCCGTCAAGGAGGGTCGATGCCGCACATAGGCGGGCCCCCTGACTACGGGGTTTTCCCCATAGTATTTGAGTTTGTCCTCCCTCTCAGTAGCTGGGAAAAAGGCTCCCATTTTGGACCGGTATCGAAGGTCCAATAGGGTGGAGAGCCAGAAGTCATCCTTCTGCCAGATGCTGACTATTCAGCTGTCACTAGCAAGGCAAATCAGCATGCTGCGGGCCATCTGCACAAGTGACTCCGAGGGGCTCCCTGCCTCCTTTCTCCACTGTATACTGCCAGGTGCTTGTGGGTCATCTGCCTCGTCTTCCTCATCTCCATCTACCTCCTGCAGCTGTTCCTGCTCCTCCTCTCTTGTCACCTGGCTAGAAAATCCACTCATTTCACCAGACAATGCTTCTGCTGCAATGTCCTCCTCCTCCATTTCAGTCCCCACCGGACTCATGTGGCCGCGAGATGTAGTCGCCACATCTCTAATCTCCTGCCCAGACAGATTTTTCAGCATCTGTTCCAGGACATGAAGCAGTGGAATGACGTTATTCATAATGTAGTCCTGGAGACTGACAAATAACGTGGCCTCTCGAATGGCTCAACAAACGGCAGGTGTCACGCATGAGCTTTTCCCCTGGCTGACATCAAAGTTACACAGGGGAGTACTCCTGTCCGCCTGGATCATCAAAAAAATCGTTAAGGCCTTTCTCTGTTCATACAGAGGACCAACTGTGCAGGCTGGAATTCCAAAGGGTGGAAACATCGCATATCGGAGTGTGTTTTGGGGGAGGCCCTTCTGCCGCTTCAATTCCCAGGAGGGTGTTCCTGGTTTGTACGAATGGATGAAGTGCATGCACAGTTTCTTGGCCATTTTCAGAATCTTCTGAAGATCAGTGGAAGACTTCAGGAACCTTTTCACAACCAGATTGAACACATGCGCCATGCAGGGCGCATGGACCATCCCTCCTCGGTGCAGCGCAGACACCATTTTCCTCCCATTGTCCGTCACCATGGTTCCGATTTTCAGTTGGCACGGAGAAAGCCACACATCGATTTCTTGCTGCATGAGCGGAGCAGTTCCTCCCCTGTGTGACTTCGTTCGCCGAGGCAAGCCAGGTGTAGAACTGGGGTGACAAAGCTGTGCCCTACACATGTGGTATGATGGAGCAGTACTTGTGGAGGTTGAGATGGTGGTGGTGGAGGAGGAGGAGGCGGACATTGGCGCAGGAGCCGCAGTTTGACAACGTGGAGGAGAAAGCGATGTCTCCCGTCCCATTTTGTTGGTTGTCCCATGGGCAGGGAAGCACATTCACCCAAGGGGGCCGTAAAGGAAAATGTACGGGCCCTGACCGTGTTACAGCTCCAGACATCCACGCTGCCGTGCACCTTGGGGAAAAAACCCTATAAGCTCAAGGACTGGCCAACTTTCTGCTCTACATATTTATGAAGGGCTGGTACTGCCTTTTTGGAAAAGAAAATACAGCTTGGAACTCTCCATCTCGGCTCGGCACAAGCCATTAGTTCTCTGAACGGTGCAGAGACCACCAGTTGGGAAGGGAGGGACTGCAGTACCCACAACCTGGACAGGAGCCCGGTCAGCGGCTGCACCTTAGGATGGTTGGACACATACTGTTGTCTCTTTGCAATCGCCTCGCTGAACGACTGCTGGCGCCATGAGTAGCGAGGAGCAGGAGCATCTGGACCGGGAGATGATGTCAAAAAGAAACAGCTTCCTTCTGCCTAGGTGGTGGAGCCTTGACTGGCTGAAATGGCATGCGTGCAACTGGGTGCTGCTGCTGCTGCCTCGGCAAGATGGACCACCATATCTGAGCCACGTTTCTCCCGGGCCACCGGATGGTGACGCTGCATGTGTTGACGCAGGGCCGTGGTGCCAATGTTAGCTCCCTGGCCACGCTTCACTTTTTTGCCCAGATTCTACATATACCCATATTCGGCTCCTCCGGTGTCTTAGCAAAGAAATGCCCCCACCGCCGAGTAGCTGATTTTTACCGCCAACGCTCCGCACTGAGTGACTACTTCCACCGCTGCCTCGCTGAGCCCCTGTGCCGCTACTTTCTTGGACCTGTGAAGCGGGTTTTCTACCCCGTGTCCGCTTGGCTCCCGACCTCACACTGCTGCTAGCCTGCTGACTCACGGCCACACAACCCACTTTCTGGCTATGCCGCTGCCAGACGCGCAAGCTGACACCCTCTTCTCCTGACGATTATGAAGCCCTTGCTTCACTCGGCTCCCAAGTGCGGTCGGCTCCATCATCATCTATTTGTGTTTCATCGTCACTGCTGTCCTCATCACGGTCACAACATGACCTCCCATGCCACTCT
Organism: Phyllomedusa bahiana; assembly: GCA_025379985.1. Classification (NCBI taxonomy): domain Eukaryota; kingdom Metazoa; phylum Chordata; class Amphibia; order Anura; family Hylidae; genus Phyllomedusa; species Phyllomedusa bahiana. Next base: position 13,299 of record JAODAL010021990.1, read on the forward strand.
CCACATCTATACTTTGCCGCCTACTGCAAAAAGTAGGTGATATTGGCCCCATTTCTTCGCTGCAAGTAGCTGCTGACTGCCCTCCTCAAATTGTTCATCCTCGCTATATAGTGGCGCTAAGCCCAGACCACATAGTAGATCTCTGGCTCAGGGATCCGCATGGGACAGAGGCGGGTTGAGGACCATGCCGACTAAGGGTTGTGTCTGACGTTCCCACCGACTCATGGCTGGGGTTGTCAGATGTCATCTGGGAGGAAGAGGATGACCTAGTCAACCAATCAAGAACCATTGGGTTGCTGAACAACACACGGCTGCTAGATGACAACGGCAGTTCTGGCCTCACCAAGTGACCCCTGCTGCGATGTCTCCTTGCTGTGCTGCGACCTGGGCCTGCTCTAGGAATGTTTGTGCCACTGCCAATCGCAGGTGAAAAGCCTGCCACCTCTCTGTCTGACATACTGTTTGTTCTAAAATGTACAGACACTGTTTGATGAAGATATCTGTATATGATAAATACACATCCTGTATTTGACTCCAAATGAACCCAGTAACAAGCTTGGGTAACCCTTGGATATTAATTGCGCTCCACAAATGTGCAGGAAAAATTGACTTGTATGTGCCGTTTAAAAACTGTGTATTTTACTGAATATAAAAGCACAAACAGGCTTAATTAACCTTCGGATATGAATTATGCTACAGAATTTCTTCTGTGGCGGTGAAAAACAAAGTTTCTTTTACTGAGTACAACCGCAGAAAAATACTTAGTTAACCCTTGGATGTAAATTGCTCAAAACAATTGAGCAGCCAAAAACTACCAGCTTTGTAGCATGTTACAATGGTGTGTATTTTACACTACACAACAAGAGGAAAACTTGTAATTAACCTTCGTTTGTGAATTATGCTACAGAAAAAAATGTATTTTTTGCCGGTGAAAAAGACGGTTTATTTTAGTCACCACAACAGCAGAACAAAGCTTAATTAACCCCTGGATGTAAATTGCGCAAAAGAATTGAGCAGCCAAAAATGAAGTGGTATTTGTATTGTAAAAACGCTGTTTCTTTGAATGAATACAACAGGAACAGGCTTAGATCACCCTTGTGCTGTGAGCAGATAGCATTAAAATGTATATGCAGCTGCACTGGACGCACACTGGACTTCAGATCCAATACCCCACAAAATCAGAAATAGAACGTAAGAGAAGCAGTCTCTGAGACAAGCTGAGACACCCCCAAAAAATCGCTGTATAAAAATCAGTTCTTTAGTATCAGCTATCATAAGCAGGCACGGCAGCACCTTCCCTACTCAGTACAGTGAGAGGAGTGTGAGCTCCCAGCGTCGCGCCCGGACTTATATAGTGCGGTAACGTCACAGAATCCCGCTGGTCTCTGATTGGCTTCATCTCTGCACATGTCATGCAGGCTATGCCCTTCTTCCTCCCAGAGTTATTTTCCCCATGTAATGCCATATGCTCGCAGCTATTTCATCAATCAAAAGCACACTTCGTTCACGCAAAGTACCCCAAACTTCCACTTCGTTAGAATCAATTCGCCCATCTCTAGTTATCCTGCCCAGCAGCCAGCGTCATCTCAGAGCGGACCTTCAGCACAGCTGGAAGAGTCGTAACAGACAAACGCATCCGGCTTTCCACTGAGAATGTGGATTGTTTGACTCCTATCAAAATTAATCAGACATGGATCTCTGATGTTGTTACCCCAATTGCCAAGGTCACCGATTAGTAACCGGTCTACTTCACATTCCTCTTGAAAAAGAAATGGTCCTCTTGATTTTTTTTTTTTTTTTAATGCTCGTTTCTTACTGCAAATTGTATTCACAGTGTCCAAAGGATCATTTTGCTGGTTTGGCAGTTAGGAGACTGTAAAAGACACCAACGGTACATGTTTTGTTGCAAAAACTTTTTTCCAATTATTCATTTCTTCATGAAAATTATGAGCAATGTCAATGGTTTTGTGGTCATGGTGCTGTAAAAAACAGCTATAATCCAGGTCCTTGGTAAAAAATGTGGTTTCTAACAGGCATTTCTTCTTCACAATTTTTAAAAGTGTCCGAAAGGTCATTTTTTCAGTTTTTGGGGCCAGGGTGCTGTAAAAAAACAGCTATAGTCCACCAGGTCCTTTTGTAAACAATGTTTCTAACAGACATTTCTTCTTCACAATTTTTAAGAGTGTTTGAAAGGTAATTTTTCCTGCTTTTTTGGTAATAATGCTGTAAAAAATAGCTATAATCCAGACCCTATTCCAAAACATGTTTTTTTTTTTTTTTAAAGTCGTTTATTCTTGCTAATTTAATTGAGTGTTGGAAAGGTTATTTTTGCTGCTTTTGTGGTCATGCAGCTGGATAAGATATTCAAGGTTCTATTTAAATAAATCTTATTTCAAAAACTCATTTATTTCTGTTGTTTTTGGGGTCAGGCTACTGTGTAAGGGGTGCCAGGGGTGCAAATAAGGCAGTACTTTGGTCAGTGGCCCTCTGCCTTTCTCAACATAAATGCACATTTACCAGAAAGGCAACATTATGCACATTAAGGATATAGGCACAATGGAAAAAGGCATGCCACCTAAATGCTATCATGGTAATACTGCTAGGATCTACAATGTTAAACAGCATGCTGTTGGTATATTTGTGAACAAGCACATTAATAGTAAAACCCTTGCCACAAGAATCAACGTTCATGTGGAGCACATTCGCCATCCCAAGAGCAGAGAGAGTTTCCTCCAGGGCATCCAGGAAAATGAGAGGAAGAAAAAGGAAGCAAAGGAAAAGGGCAATGGGGTGGAACTGGAGCATCAACCAGCGTTTCCAAGTGAAGCTCACTTCTTCCGCACTCACGAAAAAGAACCTGAACTCCTTGAGCCCATTCACGATGAGTTTATATGACAATATCAATTGTAAAATATTCCATTGTTTCTGAAGCATAAGGATGTAAAGGTGCTACCTCAGACTTTTTCAGATTTCATATGGAGGGGCAAGCGGTCTCCTATAGGCAGAAATTTCTCAAGTGCTACCCAGGTCTTGACTGTCTTCTGAGGAAGACTAGAAGTCTTAGCTCACACTTCCGGCATTCACACACTGCTTCGGCCCAACTGTCAACATTGGTGCGTCATCTGGACTTCCCCGTCAACCGTCTTCATTTCTTCTTGTAAATTTTATTGCGAGTTTGCATAAGGGCATTTTGTTTGGTGTTAGGGTCATGCTGCTTTAAAAGACAGCGGTAGTCAATCTCCTATTTAGAAAAATCTTGTTTGAAGTATACATTTTTCTGCCAATTTTTATTCTGATGGTCAGTAAGGGCATTTTTGCTGGTTTTGTGGTCAGGTTACTATGAAAGACACGAGTAGTAAAGGTTGTATTGAAAAAACGCTTAATTCACATACTCTTTTATTCTTGCTAATTTTATTGAGTCTCTGTAAGGTCTTTTCTGCTGCTTTTGCGGTCATGCTGCTGTAAAAGATAGCGATAGTCAATATCCTATTAAGAAAACTCTTGTTTGAAATAATAATTTCTTCCTGCGATTTTTATTCTGATGGTCAGTAAGGGCATTTTGGCTGGTTTAGTGGTCAGGTCACTGTAAAAGACACCAATAGTAAAGGTCATATTGAAAAAAAGCGTATTTCACACAAATCAAGGCAATCAACAGAGATGCTCTCTTGTCTCGGAGAGAGCGAGCCAGGAATCTTCCCGACTTGTTGCTCTAAGCATAAAAAGTGCCGGAACAAATTTGGAGGTATTTTTTGTGGTTATTTTCCATAAGCTGAAGGATCTCATGACGGAACTGGATTAGGGCTCTGAGATTGGATTTTAAGCCTGAGGATTTGGGAGATGCTTCCAAGGAGGAGAGTTGTGCCAGAAAAGAGTGAAGTTTATGGGAGGCCTCTCTCTTAAGGAGGGCTCCGTGCTTTATAAGTACCCCCCTTAGTAGACATTTAAGCGCTTCCCACTGTATCTGGGGTGTCGTTGGGTCAGATATGTGGGTAGTGACGAATGTGTCTATGGAAAGCTGCAGGTCTGATAAGCACAATGAGTCAGACAGTAATGACTCATTCAGCTCCCAGGAATAGGCTGGTCACCTAAAACCCGGAAGGGCTAGGTCACAATGGACCGGTGCATGGTAGGAATCTATTATATTACCTATGGAGAATACTGAGGGAAGATGTAATTAATACAACTGTAGGTGCTGTGAGGATGAGAGAAAAAAGTAAAGTCTCGATCCCCTGGGTGCAAGAATCTCCTGGTATCTACTAATTGCATCTCATGGAGCAATTTTTTAACCATGTTGAGAGTATGGAAAGTAACCGAGGAGTGACCTGAGGAAGAATCAAGCAGAGGGTTAAGGGCTAAATTAAAATCTCTGCAGCGGATGATCTGTCAGTGGACAGAGCATGTGAGATTATCAAATGTTTTAGTTAGGAAAGAGAGTGTTTGGGACATAAATGTTAGCAACCGTATAAACATGGCCCTGTAGACTACATTTTAAAAAAAGAACTCTGGCATCATCGTCTATATAGACATCTAAAACTTGCATCAGCAGGGACTTGTGGAAGAATATGGCTACTCCACTCGTCTTGTTTGTAGAACTACTAATATGGTACCAGGCAGGGAAATATTGGTTGCGATACGACTGGATGAGAGATGTAAGGAGGTGGGTTTCTTGTAAACAGACTATCTGCGATTTTTGTTTATAGAGATGATACAGGAAAGAAATCTATTTCTAAAACTGTTTGCTTGCTGCAAATTTTTGGGATTGAAGAAAACTTTATTTTTCCAGTGTTTCGGGTAAAGTTCTTGAATAAGAGACCATTAACAAATCTCCAAAAGAAAGACATCTATTTCTAATAGTGTTTGCTTGCTGCAAATTATTGGAATTAAAGAAAAGTTCAGTTTTCCAGTGTTGCTGGTAGAGTTCCTCCATAATAGACCATTAACATATCTCCCATAGAAAGAAATCTATTTCTAATACTGTTTGCTTGCTGCAAATTTTTGGCTTTGAAGAAAACCTCATTTTTCCAGTGTTTGGAGTAGAGTTCTTGCATAAGAGACCGTTAACAAATCTTTACCTTTTTAATATATATCTTTTTGAACATGGAGAGAACTAGAGGTGGTAAGTGAGCATGGAGGGGCATAGGACATGGAGCTTGAGGTACGATACAAGGCACTCAGAAGGTATTTCAAAAGATCAAGAGACCAAAGAAGACAATTTTGTCTGCTGTGACGCCCAATCGCTAATGCCCTCAGAGGAGGAGAAGGAAGCTGGTCTGTCAGCAGAAATATCGAGCGGTCAGCGGTGCCTCACAGTGACTCTGGCTTCTTGCCCGCAGCATGAGGATTTAGACTGTCAGGAACAGGAAGTCACCTGTGGGGGCGTGGCCTGGATACCAATGTAGCCGGACGCACGCTGTGAGAGCTCCTCAGCTGCAAGTCGAAATAGGCCCAAATAATCCCTGCTACCAAGCCAAAACCTGTCGGATTGTGATCCCTCTGTGTCAGGTTCATGGAGACCTCCACACAGACCCCTCTCCAAGCAAAATTGGTGCTGTTCTAGTGATTTTGGACCAAGGCCTGCTTCCAGCGAAATCCTGCCCTCCGGCCGCCATCGCGCCACGAGGTTCCAGGAGTGAGTGTGCTCCCAGGAGCTTCGATACCAGACCCGCTTCTCACAGCCACCTCAGAGGCTCCTGTGCGGGCGGTGAACACACCCGCTACCTGACATCCAGCCCTTAGTTGTCAGCACGTTGCGCTGGTGCTCGGGGGTTTCCTTCCGTGCCCCGGCCTCCTAATTTGCAAACCATGTCCCCGCTACACCACCTGCTCATCTGACTGTTGCATGGCCGAAACTCTGGCTCCACCATTATAAGCGCCTTAGCAGAGCACTCCTGCCACTTATATGTGCCCTACTGTCTGCGACACACATCGTGGCCGCGACCCTGCGCCGGGGCCGCAGCAGAACCCCGCCTCATCATAAGCTGCTGCCTGCAAGCAGCGGAGCTCCTGGATACTCTACTATTACAGAGACTGTACAGCCGTGTAATCTCATCTAAATCTTCAGCATTATCTCAGCTAATATGCTCTACAAGCAGCCTCCAAAGGTCCACTACTTGGGACTAATTGGTAGAAATGGGCGAATTGATTCTAACAAAGTGGAATTTGTTTCGAATTTCAGGAAAACTTCGGTTCTGAACGAAGTCGAAGTTTGGGGTACTTCGCGTGAACGAAGCGTGCTTTTGATTGATAAAATGGCTGCGAGCACATGGCGTTGCATGGGGCAATGACATCTGGGAGGAAGAAAGGCATAGCCTACATGACATGTGCAGAGATTAAGCCAATCAGAGAACAGCGGGATTCTGTGATGTCACCGCACTATATAAGTCCGGGCGCGACGCTGGGAGCTCATACCGCTCTCACTGTACTGAGTAGGGAAGGTGCTGCCACAGCTGCTTATGATATCTCTTACTAAAGAACTCAATTTTATACAGCGATTTTTGGGGGGTGTCACAGCTTGTCTCAGAGACTGCTTCTCTTACGTTCTATTTCTGATTTTGTGGGGTATTGGAACTGGTCCAGTGTGTGTCCAGTGCAGCTGCATATACATGTTAATGCTATCTGCTCACAGCACATTGAATATCCAAGGGTTATCTAAGCCTGTTCCTCTTGTATTCATTTAAAGAAACAGCGTTTTTACAATCCAAAAACCTCTTAATTTTTGGTTGCTCATTTCTTTTGCGCAATTTACATCCAGGGGTTAATTAAGCGTTGTTCTGCTGTTGTGGTCACTAAAAGAAACATTCTTTTTCACCGCCAAAAAAGACATTTCACCTGTAGCATAATTCATAACCGAAGGTTAATTAATTACAAGTTTTTCTGTTGTTGTGTAACGTAAAATACACGCCATTTTAACATGCTACAAGGCTGGTAATTTTTGGTTGCTCAATTCTTTTGCGCAATTTACATCCAAGGGTTAATTAAGCGTTGTTCTGCTGTTGTGGTCACTAAAAGAAACGTTCTTTTTCACCACCAAAGAAGAAATTTTGCCTATAGCATGGTGATGAGGACAGCAGTGACGATGAAAATCAAATCAATGATGATGTAGCCGACCGCACTTGGGAGCCGGGTGAAGTAAGGGCTTCATCATCGCTAGGAGAAGAGGGCGGCAGCTTGCGCATCAGGCAGCGGCGCAGCCAGTAAGTGGGTTGTGTGGCCGTGAGTCAGCAGGGTAGCAGCAATGTGAGGTCGGGAGCCAAGCGGCCACGGGGTAAAAAACCCGCTTCGCAGGTCCAAGAAAGTAGCGGCACAGGGGCTCAGCGAGGCAGCGGTGGCAGTAAAATCAGATACTCAGCGGTGTGGCAGTTCTTTGCTAAGACACCGGAGGAGCCGAATATGGTTTATGTAGAATCTGAGGGCAGAAAGTGAAGCGTGGCCAGGGAGCTAACATTGGCACCAGGGCCCTGCGTCACCACATGCAGCGTCACCATCCGGTGGCCTGGGAGAAACAACAGTATGCGTCCAACCATCCTAAGGTGCAGAAGCTGACCGTGCACCTGTCCAAGTTGTTGGTACTGCAGTACCTCCCAAAAAGGCAGTACCAGCACTTCATAAATATGTAGAACAGAAGGTGGGCCAGTCTTTGAGCTTATCGGTTTGTTCCAAGGTGCACGGCAGCGCGGACGTCTGAAGCTGTAACTACGGTCAGGGCCAGTATATGTCCTTTACGGCCCACTCGGTGAATGTGCTTCCTGCCCAGGCACACCAACAACTTGGACAGGAGACGCCGCTTTCTCCTCCACGTTGTCAAACTGCGGCTCCTGCGCCAATGTCCGCCTCCTCCTCCTCCACCACCACCATCATCTCAGCCTCCACAAGTACTGCTCCATCATACCACATGTGTAGGGCACAGCGGTGTCATGCAGTTCTACACCTGGCTTGCCTCGGCGAATGAAGTCACACAGGGGAGGAACTGCTCTGCGTCATGCAGCAAGAAATCGATGTGTGTCTTTCTCCGCGCCAACTGCAAATCGGAACCATGGTGATGTACAATGGGAGTAACATGGAGTCAGCGCAGCACAGAGGAGGGATGGTCCATGCGACCTGCATGGCGAACATGTGCTCAATCTGGTTGTGAAAAGATTCCTGAAGTCTTCCACCGATCTTCAGAAGATTCTGAAAATCGCCAGGAAACAGTGCATGCACTTCATCCATTCCTACAAAGCCACGAACACCCTCCGCGAGTTGCAGCGACAGAACGTCCTCCCCCAACACACTCTGATATGCGATGTTTGCACCCGTTGGAATTCCAGCCTGCACATGTTGGACCGACTGTATGAACAGAGAAAGGCCATTAACGATTTTTTGATGATCCAGGCGGATAGGAGTACTTTCCTGTGTAATTTTGATTTCAGCCAGTGGCAGCTTATGCGTGACACCTGCCGTTTGAGGCCCTTCGAGGAGGCCATGTTATTTGTCAGTCGCCAGGACTACGGGATGAATAACGTCATTCCACTGCTTCATGTCCTGGAACAGATGCTGAAAAATCTGTCTGGGCAGGGGACTGGAGACGTGGCGACTACATCTTGCGGCCACATGAGTCCGGTGAGAACTGAAATGGAGGAAGAGGAGGAGGAGGAGGAGGACATTGGAGCAGAAGCATTGTCTGGTGAAATGAGTGGATTTTCTACCCAGGTGACAAGAGAGGAGGAGCAAGAGCAGCTGGAGGAGGTAGATGGAGATGAGGAAGACGAGGCAGATGACCCGCAAGCACCGTGGCAGTATACAGTGGAGATGGAGGCAGGGAGCCCCTCGGAGTCACTTGTGCAGATGGCCCGCAGCATGCTGATTTGCCTGGCTAGTGACAGTCGAATAGTCACTATCCGGCAGAGGGATGACTTCTGGCTCTCCACCCTATTGGACCCTCGCTACCGGTCCAAAATGGGAGACTTTTTCCCAGCTGCTGAGAGGGAGGAGAAACTCAAATACTATTGGAAAGTCCTCCGTAGTCAGTTGGCCGCTGCCTATGTGCGGCATTGTCCCTCCTTTGACAGGTTCTTAGGCGTTCACGTACTACTGCCGCGGCTGCTGGGAGAAGGTGGGGGTTAGGAGCAGTACCAGCTCCATCAGAAGCAACCTAAGTCTGGAGTCACTGATGAGCAGCTTCCTTCACCTGCCTAGTGAGGAGGGCAGTCGACAGCAGCAGCAGCAGGACCTGGAGCAGACCCTGAACCAACAGGTGGTGGCCTACTTGGACAGTACTCTGCCACCCCGGTTAGAAGTTCCGCTGGATCTGGGCAAACCCAAAATGGATGTTTTGGCCGCAAAAATTGCCAGTTTCAGTGGAGAGCTGTCCCGCCCCGGGCCGTAGTTTTTGGGGATCAGAGGGTGTTCAGTGCGGGGGGGGCCCTCGTTACCCCAAGGGAGAACCCCCTTGTCCACGGGAAATGTGGAACACTAATTTTTTCAAGATGAATAGGCATGGATCGGCCGGTTTCCCCCAAAAAAAGCCTTAGGGTCAGACTAATCAGCCATGAGGCCCCATGGGTTAAAACTACCGCCTCAGCACTGTTGTGGCCCCCATCCCCCTGATGCCCCAAATTGCTGCCAGTTTTTCTATCTGCCACCAACCCCCTTTACAGGGACTGGTTATTGCACCCACCCCCCCCTCTGTTTGTGCCACTTGTGGCCTCATGTTTTTCCACCCCCAGAATGTCATTTTTCCACTGTCTGACCCTGCTGCTGATTGTGGCTTCCCATGACCCCACACTTTGTCATTTGGGAAACTTGTGGCTCTAATGTTTTGCCACCTCCAGAATGTCTTGTGCCATGTCTGCCTCTGCTGCTGCTGTGGTGCTGCCCTGCCTCCCCAAATGAGTCTTGTGCCACTCTCTACCCCATGCTGCTGTGCGTGACCTCCACTCTCTGTATTGTGCCATCTGTGGCCCCACTACGTTTTTCCACCTCCGAAGTCATTGTGGGGACTGTCTGACCCAATGCTGCTCGTGCTGCTGCCCGGCCCCCTACCTGTGTCATTGTGCATCTGTGGCCTACTCCTGTTTTGCCACCTCCGGGAAAGTATTGTGCCCCTGTTGATGTAACGGTCTGGGGTGGATCCTTGGACCACCCCGGGATGGCGTAAGCCCACACCAGGGGTGGAAACAAAATGGGTCCCGGATTCACCCCGAGCCCCCCGCAAAGCGGGGACTTGTGCGGGGGAGGTTTCCCCCAGGTCATACCCCTTTGGGGGGGCTTGCCTGCGGGGGGCCGGGGCCCAAAGGGGAGGCGGGGGACAGAATCGGCGACAGGCTCGTAGTTTGGGGACAGGCAAGAAAGGGGGGGGCAGGGGGCCCGGGGGGTTGTTTAACCCTAGGGGCGGCAAAAGGTTTAGGGCAGGCCCGGGAAAAGGGTTTGTGGTCGGGAAAAAGTTTGGCAATGGGGGTTTGGTACAAGGTAGGGAAGGGAAAGGCTTTCTGGAACGCTTTCCAATTTGGGATGTGCACTAAAGATCCCGGCAAAGGCCAAAAGGGAAGGGATGGGCCCCAAAATTGGAGCAGTTTCCCGGTTAAAGGCCAATTTCCGGCGCACTGTCCCTTTAAATCTCAGGCTTTCCCGGGGCCCCCCCCTAAGGGGGGGCGCCCGGGGCCGCCCCGGGGGCCCAGACGGACGGGGGCAGGAGGTGGCCGGGTAAGTTCCCCGGGGGGCCCGGGCAGGGGATGGGGCGGGCGGCGGGCCCGAGGGGGGGGGGGGGGGCGCCCCCAGAGGCGGGGGACGGATTGCGCCATGCCCACCCGGGGGCGAGGGCCGCCAGGGGCTTTGTGACGTACCCCCCCCCCTTGGGTTCCCCCCTTTTTTTAGAGTTTTTAGGGAAAATTTTTGGAACCCAAAGCTGCGGGGCCAGGAAAGGCCCCCCTCCCCTTTTTTGGGCCCCCACGATAAAAATTTTTCCCATCCTCCCCGGGAAAAACCCCTTCCTGTCCCGGGGGACTTTTGAAAAATTAAAAAGGGTTTTTCCCTTTTTATTCTTCCTTTTTCCCTTTATTTTTTGAAGGGACAAATATCTTTGGGGGGTTTGGGGACCCCGCCACACCTTTTCACCCCCGGGGGGGGAAGACCGGAGGAGGGCTTTTCTTTTATCTGCCCGCGCCTTATGCGGTTTAGGGGCAGGAGCAGGGGGGTTGGGGGGTCAGGGACCAACGGCCCTTTTGTCCCCGGGGGCCCGAGAAGTCAGGGAGCTGGAACCCCCGATGAGGATGCCCAGGGGGAGGGGGGCGGGGATGTAAAGCCGTTACACAAGTTTTGAAAGGGGGAAAGGGACGCCGGGGACTCTGGGCTTTTTAGGGAATTTTTTACCCCAAATTTCCCCCCAAAAGGGGAATAATGGCCCAGATTTTGCGTGCAGACCGAAAAGGCGCAGGGTTTTAAAATCCCAGAAATTGATTCACTTTTCTCCACCTGGCCATTCCCTTGAGGGGGGGGTAAGCGAGGGAAAATCAAGCTTCCCCGGGGTTTCGGCCAAAAAGGGGCCCCCCCAGAATTTTTGGGAAAAGAAAATGCACCCCCCCATCAGAGTTTAATTTTGGGGAGGGGCGTGCCAAAACCAAAGGAAAAAGTGGAGAAAAAATAGCTCTGCCGGGCGGGGCCCAAGGGAGGGCTTGGGGAAGGGGACAAAATGTGCCAAATTTTGGGGGAAAAACCCGGGCTCCACCACCCCACCCCCAACGGGGGTTTTTCCGGGCGGGAAGGGGGTAGGTTTGGTTATTTAAGTCCTTCCCCTTCGGGGGAATGGTTTTCGTAGGGTATGGGGGAGTGGGGTCCAAAAGGGCCTTTCGGCTTGGTTTTGGGCGGGACCTTGTTGGGGAAAGGAAAGGGGTACAGCTTGGGGCGAAAATCTTTAAGTTTCCCTTTGCCCAGGTCCCGCCCCCAATAGTACGGGAAAAACAGGGAGAAAAAAGTTTTGTGGGCACCGGGGAAATTTTCCCCGGGCCCCCAGGGAGCGGACCCCACTTCAGGATGCCCACGGACGCAGGGCGGACTTTGTTTCCCCCTTTTTACGTTCCGGGGGGGTTTTGGGGCCCAAGGTGCTGCGGGAGATAAGGCGTCCCGGGGGGAAATTTTGTGCTTGGGTTTGCTTTTTTTCCCCCACAAAGTCGGAGGCCGGGGCCCAGGGGCATCAAACCTTAAAGTTTTTTTCGGGAGGGCGGGAAATGAAATTTTAAAATTAAAACGGGGAAGAAAAAGCGACCACCTTAGCCTGGGCGGGGGATTAAGTCGCTGGGCCGTCTGGAGGTACTGGGAAAGGGGGTTTTTTGATCGAGTAGACTTAAAAAGGGGAAAGCCGGGCCCCCTTCCGCAAAAATCGCCCCTTTTTTAAAAGGGCCCGTTTTTTGGTTTAAAAATTCCGATCTCCAATGGGTGGTAATTCCTCTCCGCCGTTTAAAAGGTTTTTTAGAAAAGAAGCCCAAAGTGACTTGGGTTTTTCCTGTGGGCCCTTTTTTTCGGGAGGACTGCTCCAGGCCACCGATGAGGGGTCTTTTTTTTTCAGCGGGGGGAAGGGGTTTTGCGGGGTTGGCCCCCGCCAAGGAAAGGACGCAGGGGGGCAAAGGCCGTTTTTAGTTGGAGAAAAGCTTCTGGGCCCCGGAAGGCCCCGTCCGGGATTGCGGTTTTTCCCCTTTGAGCCCCAAAAGGGGGGCCACCACGTGGAGAAGTGCGGTATTAAAAATGCCGGGTAAAAGTTTTCGAAAACCCAAAGGGAACCGGGTTTTATGGCCCGCAGGCCCACTGGGGTTGGCCATTGCAATTAAAGGCTGACAGCTTGGGGGGTTCCCTCCGTAGCATTTGGTCCGAGATTAAAATTAAAACCCCCCCCAGGAAAAGGAAGGTTTACTTTTATGGAAGGGCCCCTTCCCCAATTTGGCATACAAGTGATTGTTGTAGGCGCGTAGCATTTTTCCCCGGGCGTTTTAAGGGGTGAGTCTCAAAAATCAGGGGGAGGTATATTTAGGATTTTCGTCCAGGTAGAAACCCCGGGCCAGGTATAGAGAAGATTTCCCCGAAGGAAATCTTTAACGAAATCCTGGAAGACGGGAGGCGCATTACAGAGTCCCAAAGGCAATTAACCAAAGGGACTCCCAAATGGCCGGGCTTGGTGTTGAAAAGGGTCTTCCACTCTTTGCCCCTTTTCCCGGTCCAGACCCAAAATTTTTGGCCCCCCTCGGGTTCCCGCTTGGAAAAAGGGCCCTTTCCCCCCCTTTTTTTTTTGAATTTTTTTTCCTGATCAAAATTTTGAGGGGGGACCGGGGTTTTTTTCCTTTATTTTGTTTAGCCCCCGGGGAAATCGATGCCGGGCCGTAAGGGCCCTGCTTCTTTTCCCCGAAGAAGAATCTTTGGGCCCAAAGGGGGAAGAGGGAAAATTTTAAATAAATCCCTTTTTGAAGTTTTTCCCTGGATTTTATTCAGACATGGGCTTTTGGGTTTAGGAAAAAGGATAAGGGGTAGGAAAATCTGCCCCGAGGAGGATGGTACCGGGCAGAAGATCAATGGGGAATTTATATGGACGAGTTTGGTTTGGGGGAAAATCCCCCTTTTTTGCTTTCGGAAAAAAACATTTAGAAAAAAATCACGATTTGCCGGGGGAGACCCGCTTGAGCTTGGTTTACGGGGGACCGGAAAAGAAGCGGGGTTACGCACCGGGCCGGGTGGGGAAACCCAAAAAGCGGGGGACCGGGGCCTCTGGGCCCCATCTCAAAAACTTGGCCCGTTTTGCCCGGGAAAATTTCCGGGGGGATGTTGCCCGCAGCCCCCGGGAAAACCCAATAGGAGGGCGGGGGGAAAGACCGGGGGGAACCCCATAGAATTTACCCGTTTCTTTATTTCAGTTTCTCCATGAAAAAAGGGAACAGTGGGCTCCTACGGTAAAGGATAGAAATTTTGAAGATCTCCCCTTTAGGAGGAGAAAGGATAGGGGTTTTTCTAGGAGAAACCCTTTGGGAAAAATGTTTTTGAGACACCACGGCAGGTCCAAGAAGTTTCCAGGGCCCAACCGGGTCCAGGAAGGTGAACTTGAAAGTGGGGCCCCCCTTCCGTTTTTCTGACCCGGAGGGTTGTTCAGACGAGGGGGAGGGGCTGCACACCCCCAGGGGCGCCTTCCCCCATACCCGGTGCGCCCCTTTTCCCCGGCCCGCGGGACGGAGGGGGGCAACCCCCGAGGAGATGTTCCCGGGCGGGCCCCCATTAAAAGGGCCTAAAGGGTTTTTCCCTTAAAGCCGTTGGTTTAAGTTCCTGCGGGGTTTTAGGTTGGGGTTATCCATGGCATGGCCCCCTTCCCCGGTGGCTGGGGTAGGGGCTGTGGAGGCCGAAAAAAAAACCGGAGCAGGGGCGGGATAGGTGGCGTGGTAGGACTGGTTTTTTTGTCTTGGCGGAGCCCCCTCACGTTCCCCTTTGCGAATCCCGGGTTTCAATCCCGTTAGCCAAATGGTAGCTCGTTAAAGAAGGCGTAGAGTTTCCCGGGGGGGCCGGGGGGGTCCCTTTTAAACTTTGGGGTGGAGAGGCCCCCTTTTTGAAGGGGGGACAAGAGCATGTTTAAAACCAGCTCCGATGCTTTGTGGGCGGAACTTTACGGGCTTAGTCTCCCCCGAAGGCTTTTCCCCCGTTTTTCGGTTCAAAAGGGGTGGTCTCCAGGAGAAACGCGGGGGAGGGGTTTCAAGACACTACGGAATTCCCGTAGGGAAAAGTCACAGGTCAGGGGGGTTTACCGGGATCGCCCCCGGGGGCCAGAGAGGAGTTGCCCCAGGCCAGGGCTTTTTCCCCGAGAGGAGACTTGGGCCACGAAGGCCACCTTGGTCTTTCCGAAGGGGAATTTACCAGCCATAAAATTCCACAAAGAAGGGGAAACACCCGGGTGATGAAAGCCCTGCAGGCCCTTTGGGGGGCCCCCGTCTTTAAATTTGTCGGCATGGGCAAGGGGCTTAGGACCAAAAAGGAGGAACCCCACGGGAGGAAAACCCCTTTCAGCCGACTGCTGCTGCTGGGGTGGCAAGGGGCTGCTGCATCATGGAGGAGGGGTGCTCCCGGGTTCTTTTGCTTTGCTGCGCGATCGGGGTTTTTATTGCTTGACCAGACGGTTTTTGAAGTTTGGGGACGTTTGGCAAAAGGGCACCTTGGCGGGATCCCTGGCCGGATTGGTACCCGTTTAACCGGGGCTGGAGGTGGATCCTTTTGGGCCAAACCCCAGGGCCCTGGGTAAGGGCCCCCCCAGGGAGTGGAAAATTTTTTGTGGGGCCCGGTATTCCCAGAAACCCGCCGGGAAAAACGGGATGGATTGCTGCGGGGGGGTCCACCAGGTTTACTAACCCCCCCGGTGGGGGTTGCCTGGGTGGGCGGCCACGGGCCAAAAGGGGAGGTTTAAAAATCGGCGACAGGCTCGTAGTCGGGGACAGGCCCAAAAAGGTCCAAGGGGGGGCGGCCCGGGATCGTGAACTTTGAAGGCCCGAAGGTCAGGGAGGCGGCAAGGTTTTGGGGTCGGTAAACGTAAAAACAAATGGGTTTTGGTACACGGGGACAAGACCCAAAGGGTTTCTGGAACGCTTTTTTCAATGGCATGTGCACTAAAGATCCCGGGAAAGGCCACTGGGAAGGGGGCTGGGTTTAAAATTTGGGGCGTGCCGGTTAAAGGGCCCCCTTACCCGGGGGAAATGTCCCTTTTTAAAACTCAGGCTGCCGGGGGCCCCCGGGTCCCAAAAGGGGCGGCCCCGCGCCGCCCCAGGGACCGAGAGGAGGGGCAGGGCGGGCCGGGGGAAGTCAATGGGGGCCCCCGGGGAGCCGGGATGAGCGGACCCCCCCGGACCCCGGGGGCGGGGGGCGGGGCGCCGCTCAGGTGGGGGACGGGGGTTTGCGGGGGGCCCGCGGGCCCGGGGACAGGGTTGCAGGGGACCTGACCTGACCCCTTTTTGCTGCTGTGGCTGCTGCCGTGCCCCCACACTGAGTCATTTTGCCACTCTCTGACCCCATGCTGCTGCCTTTCCGTTTACCTCCACTCTTGTCATTGTGCCAAATCTGTGGCCTACTACTGTTTTGCCCCCTCCAGAATGTCATTGTGCCACTGTCTGACCTCTGCCCGCTGTGGCTGCTGCCGTTGCCCTTACTTGTGTCATTGTTTCCACTCTGTGGCCTACTCCTGTTTTGCCACCTCCGGAATGTCATTGTGCCACTGTCTGACCTCATGCTGCTGCTGTGGCTGCTGCCGTGCCCTATACACTGAGTCATTGTGCCACTCTCTGACCTCATGCTGCTGCTGCCGTGACCTCCACTCTCTGTCATTGTGCCACTCTGTGGCCTACTACTGTTTTGCCACCTCCAGAATGTCATTGTGCCACTGTATGACCTCATGCTGC
Organism: Phyllomedusa bahiana; assembly: GCA_025379985.1. Taxonomy (NCBI): domain Eukaryota; kingdom Metazoa; phylum Chordata; class Amphibia; order Anura; family Hylidae; genus Phyllomedusa; species Phyllomedusa bahiana. The sequence goes on from JAODAL010021990.1 coordinate 29,684, forward strand.
TGCTGTGGCTGCTGCCGTGCCCTCTACATTGTGTCATTGTGCCACTCTGTGGCCTACTACTGTTTTGCCACCTCCAGAATGTCATTGTGCCACTGTCTGACCTCATGCTGTTGCTGTGGCGGCTGCTGTGCCCTCCACACTGTGTCATTGTGACACTATCTGACCTAATGCTGCTGCTGTGGCTGCTGCCATGACCTCCACACTCTGTCATTGTGCCACTCTGTGGGCTTCTCCTGTTTTGCCACCTGCAGAATGTCATTGTGCCACTGCCTGACCTCATGATGCTGCTGTGGCTGTTGCCATGCCCTCCACACTGCGTCATTGTGCCACTCTCTGACCTCATGCTGCTGCTGCCGTGACCTCCACTCTCTGTCATTGTGCCACTCTGTGGCCTACTACTGTTTTGCCACCTCCAGAATGTCATTGTGCCACTGCCTAACCTCATGTTGCTGCTGTGGCTGCTGCCGTGCCCTCCACACTGTGTCATTGTTCCACTCTGTGGCCTACTCCTGTTTTTGCCACCTCCAGAATGTCATTGTGCCACTGTCTGACCTCATGCTGCTGCTGTGGCTGCTGCCGTGCTCTCCACACTCTGTAATTTGGCCACTCTGTGGCCTACTCCTGTTTTTGCCACTTCCACAATGTCATTGTGCCGCTGTCTGACCTCATGCTGCTGTGGCTGCTGCCGTCACCTCAACACTCTCTGATGTTTCAAACTGAGCTCTCAGCTTGTTTTTTTCCAGCTTTCGCTGCCATGACTTTATCAGGCTTCATTCCCGCTTCAGTTTTTTGGTCAGTTTTGCCCTCTTAAGTGCCCTGGGAATTTTACAGTGAAGCGACTCTAAGAGCGGCGGCAGTCATCTGCGTGTCATACTAAAACACAACATTGTATGAAGACCAAACCAAGTTCCCTCTGCATATTTAAGCATGGCAAAACGTTCTACAGCACGCTGCAGGCTCTGTGCAGCCTGGAAATAGCTTTTTTTTAATGTTATTCATCCCGAATCAATTCGGACCGAAACAAATTTTGTTGGAAAATTTGGCGAAGTCACCGAATCGAATTTTTGAGAAATTCGTCCATCACTACTAATTTGACTATCTACCTTGGCTTTTGTTTGATGCACAAGTCCCCCTGTTTGACTGAAAAAAAAAGAAAAAAAAGAAACTAAAAAGTAAAAATCTTAAAAAAGTAAAAAAAAAATACAAAACAAAAAAATCAAATAAATAAACTAAAATTACAAAGATAGTACTTGCCTGTGCATCTTCACCATCCTGCAGTTTGACGCCAGTTCCAATTCTCCGTTGCCCTATTTAACCCCTTACCGCCGGAGCCAGTTTTGGCCTTCCTGACAGAGCACTGGTTTTAAAATCTGACATCTGTCACTTTATGTGAGAGTAACTTTTTGACACTTTTACCTATCCAAGTGATTCAGAGAATGTTGTCTCGTGACACATTGTGCTTTAAGTTAGTAATACATTTTGGTCCAAAAAGTCCTTATTTGTTTGTGAAAAATATCAAAATATCATGAAAATTTGCAAAAATTAGCAATTTTCAAAGTTAAAAAATTTCTGAAGAAGAATCGCCGAAGAAGAACGAGAGAGCACATAGAACGAGATTTCTTCTTTATGCAGGGCCCCTACATTAAGGGATACTGGCTCAGTCTTGTACTGGATGGAATCGCTTAAGAGCTCCCCGCTGAGCAAGGAGATCACCAGCGGCTTCTCTAGACGGACCACCGGGAGGCGATACCGGGAAACCAGGGAGGAGTGAATGAAATTCCCGGCTGATCCAGAGTCCAGGAAGGCGGGAACCTGAACCATGATCCCCGAACTGGTGGAGAACCGTACTGGCATCGTTAACCGTGGAGAGGAGGAATTTTCACCCATGGACGCCTCTCCCACGTTCCCTAGGTGCGAGCGTTTTCCGGATGCTGGGGTCCTAAAGGACTGTCCCGACGGAAATGCCTTGGGCTGGCACAGAAGAGACATAGATTCTCAGTTCGACGACGGGACCGTTCTTGCTCCGTCAAATGGACTCTGTCTACCTGCATAGGTTCCTCGGAGGAAGGCAGCGGAGGCCTATGGAAGACTGGAGCCAGACAAAGCAAACGGCGGGACCGAACCAACTCTTGTTCTTGGCGGATCTCTTCCTGTCGCTCGGTGAAACGAATATCAATCCGGGTGACCAAGTGAATTAGGTCACTCAGAGAGGAAGGAAGATCCCTTGCCGCCAGGACATCCTTAACTCTGCTGGATAGACCCTTCTTGCCGAGAAGAATTGCCATCGGGGATCGGGAGCTGCCCGCCATCAAGATGGCCTTGGAGGAATGGCGTCATCTCTTGGAGGGAGCACGTCATCCGTTTGATGTGTACACTGACCACAAGAATCTCCAATACCTCCAGTCAGCTCAGCGCCTGAACCCCCGACAAGCCCGGTGGTCTCTCTTTTTCTCTCGGTTTGACTTCCGGATTCACTTCCGTCCTGCGGAGAAGAACATTAAAGGCCGATGCTCTCTCTCGCGCATCAGACGTCATTGGGGAGGAACCTGGGCCACAGTACATTATACCCCCGGAGCGTTTGGTCCACGCGGCTCCCGTGCGCCTCCAACAGATACCTCCAGGCAAGACGTATGTACGCCCGGCCCTTCGGAGAAGAGTCCTAAGATGGGGCCATTGCTTCATTGGTGGCAGGGTGACCTGGTGTCCGAAGGTCATATCAGCTGATCTCGCGTTTCTACTGGTGGCCAGACCTAGCCAAGGACACTAGAGAATTTGTGGAGGCCTGCACCACTTGTGCCCGCAACAAGACTCCCCGCCACAGTCCGGTTGGTTTGCTGCAACCACTGCCCACTCCCAGTTCTCCATGGACACATGTGGCGATGGACTTCATCACCGACCTCCCTCCCTCTTCCACCAATACTTGTATTTGGGTGGTCACGGACCGATTTTCGAAAATGTCCCACTTTGTCCCATTGCCCGGACTACCATCTGCTCCTCGTCTCGCCACCCTCTTCTTTGAGCACATTTTCCGTCTGCACGGTCTGCCACAACACATCGTCTCGGACCGGGGAGTCCAATTTGTGTCCAGGTTCTGGCGAGCACTCTGCTTCCAGTTACAGGTGAAGTTGGACTTTGCCTCAGCATACCATCCTAAGTCGAACGGTCTGGTCGAAAGAGTTAACCAGGTCCTTGGCAGTTATTTACGTCACTTCGTCTCAGCCCATCAGGATGATTGGTCCAACCTACTGCCCAGGGCAGAATTTTCATACAACTCCTTAGAGTCGGAGTCGGCCAGCGCCTCCGCCTTCTATGTGGTCTACGGACAGCATCCCCACCCACCACTCCCCCTGGCCTCATCCTCAGAGGTTCCCGATGTGGAGTCCCTAGTACGGGATATGACAGCTATCTGGAGACAGACTCGGCAGTCCCTACAGCATGCAGCGGTCCGCATGAAGGCCCAGGCGGACAAGAGGAGGAGACCGGCACCGACCTTTGCTCCGGGTGACAAGGTGTGGCTGTCTGCTAAATACATTCGGTTCAAAATCCCCAGCTACAAGCTGGGCCCTTGGTTCCTGGGGCCATTCGAAGTCTTGGAGCGTATTAACCCTGTGGCCTATAGGCTCTGGCTCCCTCGCACCATGCGGATCCCAAATTCCTTCCATGTCTCTCTGTTGAAGCCATTGGTGCTGAACCGCTTCTCGCGTAAAGTCGGTTCCCCTTCACCTACAGCCGAAGGCTCCAATGTGTTCGCTGTAAAGACAATCCTGGCCATGAAGTCTATTTCTGGGGAGACGACATTTTCTCATCGACTGGAAGGGATTCGGTTCGGAGGAGAGATCTTGGGAGCTGGAGGAGAATATTTTGGACCGTGACCTGGTGCTGAAATTTCTCCCATCTAGAAGGATGGGGAGGCCTAAGGGGGGAGGGGTGGTACTGTAACAAGGAGCCCCGCAGCTCTTGGTCCGGGCTGCGGGCGCTCTCGTATTCCCTCACTTTCCCCTAGTGCGGGGACGAGTGGCGTCTGTGAAGGTGGGTGGAGCACAGAAAATCAAAATGGAGGCAGCCACTCCTCCTTACACAAGCTAGAAAAAATATGTGGTTTTGCACATCCAAAAAACCTTTTTGAATAAAAATGAGCATAGGTGCACACTGGTGTGGCAGTAATATACATACACATTCCAAAATCAGTAGCACACTATCAACTAAAGAAACTATCAAAGGGGACATAGGAATTTTTGAAAAAGCAGATTCCCTCACTGATTTGCTTTCAACACGTCAGTAGACGAAAGAATATAAAGAGTTTAAGCACCACCAGCATGAACAGCACCAGCAAGTAGGACCCTTAAAAACCTGTGATGGGGAGCTGGTCACTGGTGACAAAGAAAAGGCAGAGGAACTAAATAGGTTCTTCAGCTCAGTATATACTATCAATGAAATAGTAGTTGATGGGGGTGGGCCAAATGCAGAAGTAGGTGGTGGCAGTACTGTTAATACATCATCTGCTATAATTAATTGGCTCAGTGTAGAAAAAGTCAAAGCCAAGTTAAATAAACTGAATGTGAAAAAGACTCCAGCCCCTGATGGCATTCACCCAAGAGTTCTTAAAGAGCTCATCTCAGTTATCTCTGTGCCCCTGTACATGATATTTAGAGATTCCCTGGTGACTGGTATAGTACCAGGAGACTGGCGCAAGGCAAATGTAGTTCCCATCTTCAAAAAAGGTTCCAAGTCTTGCACAGGTAATTATAGACCAGTAAGTTTAACATCTTTTGTCGGAAAAATGTTTGAGGGGCTCATAAGGGACTATATACAGGAGTATGTTGACACACACAATATTATTAGTGATTGCCAGCATGGATTTACTAAGGACAGAAGCTGTCAGACCAATCTGATTTCTTTTTATGAAGAAGTGAGTAGAAGTCTGGATAGCGGGGCAGCTGTGGATATTGTGTTTTTAGACTTTGCAAAGGCATTTGACACTGTCCCGCATAAGCGTTTGTTGGGTAAATTAGAATCCATTGGGTTAGAGATAACAGTGTGTAATTGGATTAAAAACTGGCTGCTGGATCGTACTCAGAGAGTGGTGGTAAATGACTCCTACTCTGAGTGGTCCCCAGTTGTGAGTGGTGTGCCGCAGGACTCAGTATTGGGTCCTCTCTTATTAATGCATTTATTAACAATATAGTGGAAGGGATCGATAGCACGGTTTCTATTTTTGCAGATGACACCAAGCTATGCAGGGTAGTGCAATCTATGGAAGATACTCATAAATTGCAAGCAGACCTGGACACACTGAGTGCTTGGGCATCCACTTGGCAAATGGGGTTCAATGTGGATAAATGTAAGGTTCTGCATCTGAGGAGAAATAATCTACAGGCATCATATGTCCTAGGGGGAGAAAAACCTGGAAAATCGCTTGTTGATAAAGATATGGGCGTTCTTGTAGATCATAGACTACAGAACAGCATGCAATGTCAATCAGCTGCCTCTAGGGCAAGTAAGATATTGGTGTGTATTAAAAGAGGCATGGACTCGCGGGACAAGGATGTCATTCTACCGCTGTACAAAGCATTGGTGCGTCCTCACTTAGAATATGCTGTTCAGTTCTGGGCCCCAGTTTATAGAAGAGATGTAATGGAGCTAAGGAGAGTACAAAGACGAGCAACCAAACTTATAAGGGGAATGGAGCATCTTAGTTATGAGGAGAGGTTAGTAGAATTGAACTTGTTTAGTCTTGAGAAAAGACGGCTTCAGGGGGACATGATTAATTTATATAAATATATAAATGGTCCCTACAAAAAGTATGGGGAAAAATTATTTCAAGTGAAGCCCCTTAAAAAGACAAGGGGACATTCCCTTCGACTAGAGAATAAAGGATTCAATCTCCAGAGGAGAAGAGCGTTCTTCACTGTAAGAACTGTGAATCTGTGGAATAACCTGCCTGAGGAGCTGGTCACGGCAGGAACCGTAGAGAGTTTCAAGAAAGGCTTAGATACCTACCTGGAACTAAAGAATATGAATGCGTATGTAGCCATGTAAAATTCTGGATCTGGCTGGTGGAGGCTCTGGGGTCAGAGATACAGTCTCCACTGGAGCAGATTGGTTCTTGCCTTGTGGGTTTCAAGGTAATTAACCAGTGGTGAGGCTGGGCATAATGTCCTTGTATCTCTCCCATCACCCACATTTTCACCACCCTTGGTTGAACTTGATGGACACGTGTCTTCTTTCAACAGTACTAACTATGTAACTATGTAACTATGTAACAGGCACACACAGGTCCTGGGTTTCCAAGCTCTGTGACCACTATTGCATTCTTCTCCTCCGTCACTTCCAAACCAAAGCAGTCCTCAGCAGCCGATCTGCCAGAGCAGCATCAGCAAGCACCATACCCAGTCTCAGACACTGTCGGCCGATTCTCACTATTAGCGAAACAGCCAACACCTTCCCCTTCCACCAGTGTGATCTGCACGCTCTACAGCAGCCAGTCCTGTGAACCAGGAGTGGGAGCAGAAAAAACAGTTTCACCCCAACCATCCCACAGCCAAAAGCCTTAATGTGGGCATCGCCAGATTGTTGGCCTTGGAAATATTGCTTTTCTGCCTGGTAGACACAGATGGGTTTCGCCATGTCATGGCCCTGGCATGCCCCCATTATGAGATGCCGAGCAGGCATTTATTTGCCAGAAAAGCTGTCGCTGCCCTGGCCATCTGTATTACCAACAAAAGTCCTGTTATCTCTAACCTGGGTGTTCCCCATTGCCATGTTCTTGCTTCCACCAATGCTACAGCCATCTTATCTAGTTGAACTGAAACCTGGCTGTTCCCCATTGCCATGTTCTCCCTGCCACCAATGCTACTGCCGTTTAATATTGTTGAACCGGAACCTCAATGTTCCCCATTTCCACGTTCTTGTTGCCATAAATGCTACTGCCGTCTACTCTAGTTGAACCGGAACCTGGCTGTTTCCCATTGCCATGTTCTCGCTGCCACCAATGCTACTGCTGTCTGATGCAGTTGAACCGGAACCTGGTTGTTCCCCATTGCATATTCTCGCTGCCACCAATGCTACTGCCATCTAATATAGTGGAACCAGAAGCTGGCTGTTCCCCATTGCCATGTTCTTGTTTTCACCAATGCTACTGCCGTCTAATGTAGTGGAACTGGAACCTGAATGTTACCCATTGCCATGTTCTCGCTTTCACCAATGACACTGCCGTCTAATGTAGTAGAACCAGAACCTTGCTGTTCCCCATTGCCATGTTCTCGCTGCCACCAATGGTACTGTCATCTAATGCAGTTGAACCAGAACCTGGCTTTTCCCCTTTGCCATGTTCACACTGACACCAATGCTATTGCCATCTAATGCAGTTGAACCAGAACCTGGCTGTTCCCCATTGCCATGTTCTCGCTGCCACCAATCGTACTGCCATCTAATGCATTTTAACCGGAAACTGACTGTTCTCCATTGCCATGTTCTCGCTGCTACCAATGGTACTGCCATCTAATGCATTTGAACCGGAACCTGGCTGTTCCCCATTGCATATTCTTGCTGCTTCCAATGGTACTGCCGTCTAATGTAGTGGAACCGGAACCTGGATGTTCCCCATTGCCATGTTCTCGCTGCTACCTATGGTACTGCTGTCCAATATAGTGAAACGGAAACCTGGCTGTTCCCCATTGCCATGTTATCCCTGCCACCAATGGTACTGCCATCTAATGCAGTTGAACCAGAACCTGGCTGTTCCCCATTGCCATGTTCTCACTGCCACCATTGCTACTGCCGTCTAATGCAGTTGAACCAGAACCTGGCTGTTCCCCATTGCCATGTTCTCGATGCCACCAATGGTACTGCCATCTAATCCAGATAAACCGGAACCTAAGTTCAATCCAGTTAACTGTCATGGTCCTAATTGTAGCTTCTCCTCACCTGTATAGGTATAAAAATTAACTTGAACATCATCTCCCATATACTTTAATGGGGTTCTAAATTTTAGTTTGAGTTCAAACCGAACTTCTCTAAGTTCGCAGTTCGACTCGAATTCAAACTTTTTAGTTCATCCCTAATCACGGCTTTACACGCCATCTCTTCTTAGGTTTCAGCAAAAGCCACTGAAAACCATTAAAAAATTCTGTTACTCTCCGTATCACAATATCATGGTGTATTATCAGTCAAGTCTATGTTTCTATACTTTGGTCTAAAAAATGCTTTACCTTTTAACTGGGACCAACACAGAAATATAGTACATTGCAAGAGATGTTTAAAGAAAATAAAACAACTTTATTTAAAAACAGCAAAAAAAAAATTCCAGATTTTTGTTACTAAAAATAAAAATGTTAAATAGAAATATACCTAGAATATGATATAATGTACCATGTTATCATGGCTCAGAATGTTATCTCAACTTTTTCACTGCTTTTTAATGGCTTTACTATAGAGATAAGAGCAGATAGCACAGAAATCCATGATGTCATGGTCAAGCTAAATTCTGCTAGAACCGTCTGTGTAGGCAGAGGATTTTTTTTTTTTTTAAATGTTTTTATTAAACTTTTCTAAACATTTACAACTGGGGAAAAGATGGGATGGGGAAGGGACAAGGGGAGTGGATAAGAAAGGGGAAAAAGGTAAAAAAAAAAAACCCTTCCAAATGCACGGGAACCAAACAATATGAAAAAGTCCAATCTTATTTGTCAATAGTAACAATAGTAACAATAGTAACAGTCAGGCCTTCATTCCCGGTCTATGTATCAGGAAACGATCACTCTGCGGTCCCAGTTAGTAGCAGTATTAAGATACACTGAAGAAGAAAAGCATCGAAAAGCGCAGGAGGTAATCTATACCTAGGTATTAGAACTCTTTGCAACACCAAACAGAAGACTTAGAGATTGCATGGTGGCCATAAGGCCAAAAAATTTTCTTCTTGATGGGTATTCAGTGTTAGTCAGACAGAGAATAATGCTTGGAAAAACTTGTAGCAGTCATATGAAATAGCAACAAAAAGTGTATAGATCAAAATACTGCAAAATCATTCAGAAAACAGGCAGACAAAAACAGATACACAGTTTGAGGGAGATTCAAATGCATGGGCTCTCCAGGATAGAGAGAGTAATAGTAATAACTGTCCCAAGCTAACTGTCCCTAATGCAGTCCATCAAAAGCATAGAATTCCACTGTCTCTATCATCAGAATCTCTGTCAATGATGTTCTCCTTAAAGACTTTCCCTTAAATGTGTCTCTAATATACAAATGAGCCTAATTTAGCAAGTGACTTTTCGAACTAGTGAGTCCCAGTTAAGTCCCAACAGAAGTTACATATGTTGGTGCAATTATTAGAAAATAGAAGTAATGCAAGATGACTGTCAATCTTCCTCTGTCTGGGACTCCATGCAATCTCACCTAGTTGAGGTAAAGATGATTATGAGAGAGGTCAGGAATCAGCCCAGAACTACACGGGAGGAACTGGTCAATGACCTGAATTGAGCTGGAACCACAGTCTCAAAAATTATTGTCATGGATTGCAATCCTGCAGGGCACTCAAGGTCCCCCAGCTCACATGTCCAAGCCCATTTGAAGTTAGTCAATGATCATCTGACTGATACAGAAGAAGCATTGGAGAAGCTTATGTGGTCAGATGAGATCAAAATAGAACTTTTTGGCATCAACTCCTCTTGCCGTGTTTGGAGAAAGAAGAACGATGAATTTAACCTTAAGAACACAGTCCCAACCGTGAAGCATAGGGGTGGAAACATCATAATTTGGGGGTGCTTTTCTGCAAAAGGGACAGGGCATTTACAACATATTGAAAGGAGTATGGACAAGGCCATGAATTGCGAGATTTTGGGCAACAACCTCCTTCCCTCATTGAAGGTGAGTTGTGGCTGTGTCTTCCAGGTGGACAAATACTGAAAACACACAGACAGGGCAACTAAGGAATGGCTCTGTAAGAAACATTCAAGGTCCTGGAATGGCCTAACTAGTCTCCAGACCTGAACTCAATCGAAATGTTTTGAACTCAATGTAACCCAGCGACAGCCTCAAAACCTGAAAGATCTGGAGAAGATCTGTATGGAGATTTGAGCCATAATTCCTGCTGCAGTGTGTGCAAACTTGGTAAAGAAATACAGGAAATATTTGACCTCTGTAACTGCAAACAAAGGTTTCTGAACCAAATATTAATTTCTGTATTTCTATTGTATCAAATACTTATTTCATGGAATGAAATGCAAATTAATTATTTAATAATCATACAATGTGATTTTCTGGATTTTTTTTTAGATTCTGTATCTCACAGTTGAAGTGACCTACGATAAAAATGACAGACCTCCCCATTCTTTGTAGGTGGGAAAACTTGCAAAATTGTATCCAATATACTACAGCAGGACCACTGCCGCCAAGAAGACCGCGCAGAAGACGTTGTCCGGCGGACTCATCGCCATCTTCCAATCCAACTTGAACCCTTGCAGTGGACTTTGCTGGGGTTTTGGTATCCTTTTCTGGTTATGTAATGTATGGCCTCTATTACTTTGTGAGACCACTAGATGGCGACATGTTCTTACAGAGTTAGGGTTGTTTGAGATTTTTTCTCTAATACTTTACAATATGTTATCATTGTTACATGCTTATGTCGCCATCAGGATCTCTTTGTGACCCGTTGTTCTTTCGTATTGTACTATACTCTATTGTGCTGGGTCGATTTTGACTCTTTCAGGTTTACTATAGAGGCCTCCCCTCTTTTATTGTTTGCTGTAATGCCGTGTGAGCCTGCCATCTTGATTATATTCCTATCAGTTCTACGGAGCCCAACTATGTGACTTCTGTGCTTTTATATTCACTTTCTTTTATCCCCCCAATAGGATTTAGTCCCGATATAGGCTTAACTGTCAGTCTAGGGACTACGGACTCTATATAGTCAAGACTCTAGTTCCAGCCGCGGGCTGCTGTTGTGCCTGCTTTGTGGTGCTCTTCCTCCCTTGTCCTTCCTAGTTTCTTAGCCCCTCCCTCCCCCTCCCTTTCCCCCTTTTTTTTTTTTTTTTTTGTGTGTGCTTGGTTGTCTTTTTATTTCTTTAAATGATGTCTAACTTAATAGTAGCCTCTTTCAATGCAAAGGGCCTTAACGTACCTGAGAAAAGGGCTCAGGTTTTGTACCATTTCCACAAACGTAAGGTTCAGATAGTCTTCTTTCAAGAAACCCACTTTAAAATTGGTCATGCCCCGGCGTTACAAAACAAATATTATACCAACTGGTTTTTTGCCAACAATCCAGAGTCCAGATCCAAGGGAGTGGCTATTGCCCTACATAAATCCCTGGCGCATCGTGTTCGGGAATGTCGAGTGGATCCCCTGGCTCGATATCTCATCCTATCTCTGATGATCGAGGGTCATGATTTCACCCTGGTTAACGTATATGCCCCCAACCAGGGACAAGTAGCTTTTTTTCAGAAGTTGACGGATATTCTGACCCCTATAGTGAAGGGAACTGTCGTGTTTGGCGGAGATTTTAATTTGACCCTGGACCCCACTCTAGACAATTCATCAGGTAAATCTGCCCTCTCCTACAGATCCATAAAACAGGTTAGGAAGGCCCTCAACTTGTTCCAGCTCAGCGACGCCTGGCGCCTTCAACACCCACATGATAGGGACTTTTCATTCTTCTCAGCGCCGCATAACTCCTATAGTCGCATAGATTATATAATGGTCTCACATGGTGCCCTTCCGTGGTTGTCCACCACTTCTGTGGGCAGCATCCTTTGGTCGGACCACGCACCTATTTACTGCGGGCTTTCTGTTCCTTCGTTCTCGCGGCCGTCGTGGTCATGGCGCCTGAATGAATCTCTGCTCCTGGATACTGTATGTGTCTCTGACCTATCTCAATCCATTGAGCACTTCCAATTGGATCATTCCCATGACACATCATCTCCATGTGTGAAGTGGGAAGCACTCAAGTGTGTGCTCAGGGGCGTCTTGATCAGGCACGGCGCGAGATTGAAAAGGGATAGGGCTTCTAAATTGCAAGCGGCGCTGCGGCGAGTGGAAGGTCTTGAAACCAAACATAAACAGGCTTTGACCCCGGAAGTGTTAGCAGACCTTCTTGCTGCAAGGCTGGAAGTGAAGCAGCTTTTAGAATTCTCTTGGAAACGATTCTTGCAAACTGGTCGTAGTAAATTTTATGAATACGGCAATAAAACAGGTCGTATGCTGGCTAGAGCGTTACGCCACCAGATTACAAGGTCCCATATCCCCTGCATTAAATCGGCTACTGGGGCCCTGGTTCACACCACCTCGGAAATTAAAAATGCCTTTCACTCTTTCTACTCTGCCTTATACAATATACCAACCTCCCCTAGCTCCCCTGAAGGGACATCTCACTACGAACCTGTCCTTCAAATACCGGAGTCTGCCATTTCTGAACTGGAGGCCCCTTTCACTATACAGGAGCTCTCTCTGGTTATCAAAAGTCTACCGGGAGGGAAAAGTCCAGGCCCAGACGGTTTCACGAGCAAATTTTATAGGGTGTTCCAGGATTCCCTTGCCCCTAAAATGCTAGAAGCCTTCAATTTTATCTCTGCAGACAATTTTTTCCCAGCCCAATCATCCCTGGCCCACATCACGGTGATCCCTAAACCGGGTAAAGACCCTACAGCCTGTGGCAGTTATAGACCCATTTCCTTACTAAATGTGGACATCAAAATATATGCCAAGTTACTGGCAAACAGGCTGAACCCGCTCCTCCCGAGCCTGATTCACCCGGACCAGGTGGGATTTGTCCCAGGAAGGGAGGCCCGCGACAATACCCTAAAGACGCTTGACATAATCCACCGCGCCCGCGCCCAGGGAACTCCCCTGATGGTCCTGTCTCTGGACGCCGAGAAGGCCTTTGATAGGATCTCTTGGCCCTGCCTATTGTCCACCCTCCGGCGTCTAGGGATAGGGCCCCTCTTCTGTTCTAAGATTATGGCCTTCTATCATTCTCCTTCTGCGCAGCTCAAAATCAATGGCTTGGATCTGGACTCAATCCCTGGTTGCCACGTATCCACCCTAATTTACGATGCGTCATACGCTCTCCACGATTCTCATTTACAAATTCTCCTATAATTTAATTGATCGATCTGGGCCGTTACTTCCTGTAGTCGATAATCCTGCATTCCCTCCAGGCCTGGAAGCTTCCTCTTTTCTCGGGTCCTCCAAAATAAATCCACTTCGCTTCCATACTCTGGCACGGGGATCTGACATTCTCCCGCTCCAGTCCCTTCCTACGGAGATGACGTCTAATCCCCTCTCTTTCTTTCAATATGCCCAACTACGCCACTTTTTTAACTCCTTCAAGCGAACGGGTGATTTTGGGAGACCTCTTTCACCCTTTGAACAAATGTGCCTTCTCAATACACCTCCGCGGCATGTCATCTCTTCCATTTATAGGGAATTATCCTCTACCCACGGGTCCACATTACCATCTTTTTGTAAGGCCTGGGAGGACGAACTGCATGTATCTTTCTCGCAAGCCCAATGGCAACGCTGCTTCACCCTTACTCATAGAGCGGTGATTGCCTCTAGGGCCCAGGAAACGTCTTTCAAAGTTCTCTCCAGGTGGTATAGGGTCCCCTCCCTTGTGCATAAATGGTTCCCCTCTGTGCCAGATACTTGCTGGCGGTGTGGGCTGGAGGTGGGCACCATGGTACATATCTGGTGGGAATGTCAGTCATTGAAGAGTTTCTGGGATGCAATTTTTGACATTATTCAGGAGCTTACTAGCTTTGTGTTACCTAAAACCCCGGAGGCAGCTTTACTTTTCATGTTTGATTCCACAATTTCGGTCTATAAAAAATCGTTACTCCGCCATTTGTTGCAGGCCGCCAAGACCATCATCCCTAGGCACTGGCGATCCGCTGACCCACCTGCTATCTCAGAATGGTGTGCCGAGGTTTCCCACATCTATCATATGGAGGAGCTCTTGGCCCTCTCTCATGATCAGGTGCAACAGCTCCATAGGACGTGGGCCCCTTGGCTCACCTTCTTAAACTCCCCTGCGTCCCACAACTTCCTACATTAGAACAAACTGTGATTCCACTTTGATTCTTACGCTTGAAGTGTTGCTGCCGTAAGTGGCTATACCGATGTGTGACTGTTTTGGTTTTTTTTTTTTTGGTTTTTTTCTTCCTTCCTGTGTCTCCTGTTCCCCCTTTCATCCCTTACTACCCTTAAAATGTACTCTTGCCATCACGTATCTATGTATATGTGTGTGTATATATATATATATATATATATATATATATATATATATATATATATGTGTATATGTTTACTCTTTCGGACTGTTGACATTTGGTTATCTCAGGTACATTATAGTCCTGTTATACTATCATTTATCTCTATATGCGTTTTTATGCTTGTCACTGATTGTTTTGTTGTGAATTGTGACTACACTTCAACTTATGTTTCAGGCCTCAGGGCCTCACTTCTTTGCTAATATTGTTATGTATTGTGCATTTTCGGAGATTCCCAAGTCTCCCTGTTTGCATTTGTTTTTGTATAATCTGCCACCTTTCAATAAAGCATCTTTTGAATCGAAAAAAAAAAATTGTATCCAATACTTATTTTCCCCACTGTATAAAATTCCTCAGGAATGAAAATGGATGGTGGATGATATTCCAGCATCTAAAAACCTGCAGCATTTCTAGCGACTTCATATCTATAGAACAATATTCAGCCCATGGTAATATTAAGTGCCAAATGTATGATAACTGTCTAGGTCTAAAACTCACTTTGTTGCCCATAGCAACCAATCAGAGCACCCCTTTCATTTCATATAGTGCTCTGGAAAAATGAGTGGGGTGCTCTGATTGGTTGCAAAGGGCAACAAAGTGAATTTTAGACCTGGACAGGTTTCATACATGTGGCCCTAAGTGTTCTCACCTCTACCAGAGAATTTATATTCTGCAGACACTGGCTTTTGATTGTTTTTTTAGACCGTGACTTCTACTTACCCTGTACACATTCGATTTTTGAAGAAGCTCCCTTTATGTGTCCATGATGTCACCCAGGAATGTACCGTGAAGATCCCTCCTATAATGAGATCTCCTTCCTGAGAATATTTGTACTCAAAGGTGTAATTCTTCATTACAAGATCACATTGATCTGCAGGGTCCTGGATCTCAGAGATGATGAAAGTCACACAAAGAACCAATAATATTAGCAACATGTTCAATAGTAGAAGATAATTGTGTCTCCTATAAGGTCCCATCAGATGTATCACCAGCAGCAGCACAGGAACGTCAGGAGTCACTCAGCTCTGCTGCAGAGGTTGTAGCAGGGAGAGGTTTATATAAGCAGGTATAATGTACTCTAACCTGAAATAAATGAAACGCAGGCTTTTCTGAGCACTGCTGTACAACCCAACATGAGAAAAGTCACATCCATCGGGGAGCTCCCAGCCCTGAGCCAGGAGAGATCGATTTTAGATTTTTAGTAACCTTGTCTCTGAGTTTATGCACAAAAATAGTCATATCTCTATAATGAAACATTACAATTTCTTGTCAAGACATTTACTGAAATCATACAACCTCATAAAAACTGCTTATGTTTGAGAGCTCAGAAAATGCACTTTGTCCTTATTAAAGTTCTTTGGTGGTCTTTGTATGTATTTCATAGTACATCTATACTATAAGGCCCAGTTTTCCTGACTTTATGAATGACATAGTTCTGGCTGCAAGCCACTAGCACTATGGGGATCTAGCTGTGAATAGATTGTCTCTAGTGTTGATCGAAGCATTCGAGAAAAGTTAAGTTCGAGTCGAACTTCACGATTTTTTAGAACGTGAACCAAACCAAGCTTTTTATGGTTCATTCGAGTAAAATTTTAGTTTAATTTTTAGCTGCTTCCTGCACTTTTGATGGCCATCCTATCTGTGCAGAACACAGAGGAGTGTCAAAAAAGTCATCACTGAGGGTGTATGGATCTCATTGGCTTTTAAAATCACATGACCCTGTTATATGTATTTCACTGTATTTCCTGGTGAACGCAATTTCCAGGTCACTGTCTATTATGAACGGACTGCTTTCTGTCTGCTTGCTTGCATGCATGCAAGCACACGATTTATCAGCAATTTTAGACAGGAAAAAATGCTATTTAAATTAGTTGGTGGGTACAGCAAGCTTAGGGAATCATAGACAGCAATATTAAGGAAGTTTTGTATTGCTGGCTGCATCTTTCCCATCTGTATTTGAGGGCCAAAAGTTAATTTCTGCTGATTTGGGGGTCCAGCTATTGCAGAATACACCATTACCAAATCTCCAATATAAAGAAATCTATTTAGAGGGGTGTGGCCTTGCGGTTGATGGCGCCGCACACTTAGTTTAAGAGCTCCGTGAGCATAACAGCTACATCGGACAAAATAAACTTTGGACTGCATGCACCCTGCTGCATTCCAACACCGGAAGGTCCCAGCAACACATTGAAGGCAGCAGAGGTGCTCGGACAAGTTACAGAACTTAAGTAATAAGAGCGGTGCTCTCCGGCGACCTAGCAGGACTGAGCGCAGGGGATACCTATGCGGCACACGCAGCCTGCTTCTTCCACGCGCCACAGCTGACAACAACAACTGCAGTCCTTCGAAACTAGTACTCCTTGGATTAAATGTCATTAAGACACTACCCATCGCTGTCCCCTCCAGTCTTCTACTGGCTGCTTATAACACAAAAGGCCATATTCAGCCCGCAAGTTATACGTGCTCCACTGGCACACCGTTACTTAAACTCAGCAAGGACTAAACACTCCCCTGCCTCTACCACTGTATAGGAGGCTTCACTTAATCAGAAGTTTATGCTTTATTCTGGGTCTGCTTTATTGGACACAGTTTTGCTGCTATTTCTCAGCACTTGGAGAGTCATCCTTATTACCAGAAGTATACTATGCCCCATCTTGCTTCACCTATTCTCAGATCTCACTGGCAGCCATTTTAGACACCTCGTAGCACCACCTCTACAGTAATACTTCTATAATCCCAGTGTCATTTTTTTAAATCGGTTTTCTGCATATATTCTTTAAACCAGAAACTTACACATTCTGTTACTGGATTAAATGTTACGTTATAGTAAAGCTTTCTCTTCTCTTATATGTCATATGATATTCTTTTCCAACTCAGCAAGCACCATGTGGCAACAGCTAATCTGCCCCTTTTAATGTAAGAAGGAGTAAAATATATCATCTTGGCAAGCCTCATACCTTAATGTCCACAATTCTCTACAATTGAAAAGACGGAGCAGGGAAGAAAGATTGAAAAAGGAAGGAAAGAAAAAAAAACCTCTGACACTCCCATACATGTCTTTCCATACACAAAGAAAGATGAGAAGTGCCACAAAGAAAACCCAACGCTCCAAACCTGCAAATCTTATGCAGTTTCTCCAACAAGCATCTCCACTTCTCCAAACCCTGGAATCAGAATCCATTCTCGCAGTTATCGGCATCTTCGCCACAACCTGATTCAGTTGATCTGGAACCTCAAGAGATGGCCGATCAAGCTTCTTCAACTGAGATTACGCTTCAAAGACTTTCCTTGTCCTTTAGAGAAACTCTACACAGGGACATTAAGCAAATAAGGATGGATCTGAAAACAAATATCCAATCTTTGGTTGCTAGAACAGTCCACGTGGAAAAAAGATAGCGGAGTTTGCCACATCTCATAACCTACTTATTGACGCCAACACAGGGCAAGTAGAAAAAGTACAGAGATTGTCTTCAAAACTCATGGATCTGGAGGACAAGTTGAGGAGGAACAACATCCGGATTCAGCGAGTACCAGAGTCCATTTCATCAGATGCTCTCTCCTTTTCTGACAGATTTAATGGCGGTCGTATTACCGGAGGCTTCTCAAACAGATCTAATAATCAATCGCATCAACCATCTCCCAAAGCCAAAACACCTTGCTTTGGCTGTCCCAAGAAATGTAGTAGCCAGGATTCACTTCTTCAAGACCAAGGACAGATTCCTAAAAACGTCAACAAGCAATATACTCTTGCCAGATAGATTTGCCAAGTCATTAACCTTCCCGGATCTCTCGGCAGGCACAATGCTAAAAAAGAAAGAGTTTGCTCCTTACACCAAAAATACTCCAAGACCACAACATTAGTTACCACTGGGGCTTTCCGGTAAAGTTGGTGATCACCAAAGACAACCTTACAACAGTATGCAGCTCACCAGCAATGGTGAAAGATCTCTTTATGTCCTGGGACCTTATAGCAACACCTGCAACCACTCCTCAGAAAAAGGGTGCTGCCAGACCAGAAGCCATTACTCCATTCTGGTCAGAAAAGCATAACAGGTCCAAAACTTAAATAAATGACTGACAGTCTCACTACTGACAGCAGTCACCAAGCTCTCACGGTTCACTCAGACCGCTAAAACCGGATCCTATTTCTACTTTTGTCAGACTAACTGATACTTTTCCTTTTCCAAAGGTCAGGCACTTGACTTGTCCTCCCACTTATTTCCGTAAGTTTTGGAAATATTCATCCACATTTTATTTCTCTATTCAACATTTCATAGTTTCATAGTTTGAAAGGCCGAAAAAAGACAAGACGTCCATCCAGTTCAGCCTGTTGTTCTAAGGTGTTAATCTAGAGGAAGGCACAAACCCCAATGAGGTAGAAGCCAATTGTCCTCATTTTAGGGAAAAATTCCTTCCCGACTCCAATCTGGCAATCGGAAAAATCCCTGGATCAATGACCCCTCTCCAGAATCCAAGACACTATAACTTGTTATATTATTACGCACCAGAAATGCATCCAAACCCTTTTTGAACTCTGTTATTGAATAAACCATGAAAAGTCCCTCTGGCAGAGAATTCCACAGTCTCACCGCTCTTACAGTAAAGAATCCCTTTCTATGTTTATGTAGAAACTTTCGTTCCTCAAGACGTAGAGGATGCCCCCTTGTTCTAGATACAGCCCTGGGTATTAATAAATCTTTGGAGAGATCTCTATATTGACCTTTGATGTATTTAAACATATTTATTATGTCCCCCCGAAGCCGTCTTTTCTCTAAACGAAATAACCCTAATCTTGCTAATCTTTCTGAGTATTGTAGTCCACCCAGTCCTTTTATTATTTTTGTTGCCCGCCTTTGTACCTGTTCAGCTCTACAATGTCTTTCCTGTGCACTGGTGCCCAAAACTGTACACAATATTCCATGTGTGGTCTAACCAGTGACTTGTATAATGGGAGAATGATATTCTCATCATGTGCCTCTATGCCCCTTTTAATGCACCCCATGATCCTATTTGCCTTGGCAGCTGCTGACTGACACTGGCTGCTACAACTAAGTTTACTGTCCACCAGGATTCCCAAGTCCTTCTCCATGTCACTTTCACCCAGCATTTTTCCATTTAACATGTAGTTATGTAATGGATTTTTCCTCCCCATGTGCATAACCTTGCATTAATCTGTATTAAACCTCCTCTGCCATTTCCCTGCCCAGGCCTCCAACTTATCCAGAGCCCTTTGGAATAACATATTATCCTCTATTGTGTTGATTACATTAGAGCTTAGTATTACCTGCAAAGATCGATATTCTACTGTGTAATCCCTGTGTAAGATCATTAATGAAAATATTCAAGAGGATAGGGCCCAATACTGAACCCTGTGGTATCCACTAGTAACAGGTATCCAGTGTAAGTATGTACCATTAATTACTAACCTTTGTTTTCTATCAGTGAGCCAGTTGCTTACCACTTGCACACATTTTCCCCAGTCCAAGCATTCTCATTTTATTACCAACCTTTTATGTGGCACCGTATCAAATGCTTTTAGAAAAATCTAGATATATTACATCCAGTGCCTCTCCCCGATCCAGTCTAGCACTGACTTCCTCATAGAAGCTGATGAGATTAGTCTGACAGGACTGATTTTTCATAAACCCATGCTGGAACGGCGTTATACATTTATTTTCAGTGAGATCCTCCAGGATAGCATCTCTGAGAAAACCTTTAAACATTTTACCTACAACAGAGGTTAAACTTACTGGCCTATAGTTTCTTGGATCACTTTTTGACCCGTCTTTGAAGATGGGCACCACATTTGCTATGCGCCAATCCTTTGGGACATACCCCGTTATTTGACAGTCCATAAATATTAAGAATAGGGGCCTATCTATGACATCACTTAACTCCCTTAGGACACGTGAGTGTATGCCATCTGGACCTGGGGATTCGTCTATTTTAATCTTCTTGTCATGGGGACTGGCGTGGGTGTCGTTGCCCCCCGTGGCTGCCCCCTACCCGCAGGGGGTCCGGCGCGGGTGCCGCGGCTACCCGCGACCAGCCCCCTGTCACCCGAGGGCCGGCGCCGAGCCACTTAACCGTCCACGCTCCGGTGCACCCGCTGCCTAGGGCGCGCGCGCGCGACCGCTGGTCTGGATTTAAAGGGCCAGTACGCCGGCAATTTCGTCAATTGCTGGCCGCAGGTCCTATATAAGGAATACGCCCCCAGCATTCTCTGCCAGATTGTTGGTGTGCGTTGCCTAGTTTAGAGTGTTGGAAAGTCCTGTCTGATTACCCTGTACCAGTCCGTTCCGCTACGTTTCCTGACCTTGCCTGTTTGCCACCTGCCCTGACCGTCTGCCCGTCTCTGACCACGAATCTCTGCTGCCTGCCCTGACCTTCTGCCTGTCCCCGACTATGCCTTTTGATTCCGATTCTGTACCATGCAGTACCACGGCCGCCATCGCAAGCTAATCACGTCAGGGGTAGCGACCTGGTTGCCTCACGCCGCAGCAAGTCCATCCCGCTTTGCGGCGGGCTCTGGTGAATACCGGGGGCTACTTAGACTCCGCTCACTGGCGTGGCTTAACTATCATCGCTTGCGGTGGTCCAGCGAATCCACCGAACCCTTACACTTCTTAAGACGGAGCTGCACTTCTTCCTGGGTAAGACAAGAAACTTTTAAGTTGGAGTTTACCTCATCCCTCTGTTCAACAGGAAGGTCATCCTCCTCAGTAAATACAGTGGAGAAAAAAGTGTTCAATAGGTTTGCTTTTTTCTCATCGCCCTCTAATGTCTCTCCCTCAGTATTTTTCAAAGGGCCAACATTTTCTGTTTTAATCTTTTTACTATTTATATAGTTAAAAAATATTTTGGGGTTAGTTTTACTTTCTATAGCGATATGTCTTTCCGTCTCCAGCTTTGCTTCCTTTATCTTTATTTTACACACTTTTTTTCCCCCTATAGCTTCTTAGTGCCTCTTCACTGCCCTCCTGTTTTAGTAGGTGAAAAGCTTTATTTTTGTTTTTTATTGCCTCTTTTACATCCCTGTTGATCCACATTGAGTTTTTCCTGTTTCTAATTATTTTTATTAACATAAGGTATGTACCTCTCACAGTGGTAGCCTAGGATGTTTTTAAAAATATCCCATTTATTATTTGTTCTGCCATATTTAAACACATATTCCCAGTCAATATGGTTTAGGGCCTCCTTAAGCAGAATAAAATTACCCTTCCTAAAATTCAGTGTTTTTGTGGCTCATTGACAAAAAACTCTATTGAAGGATAAACGGAAATTTATTATATTATGGTCACTTTTCCTAGGTGCCCCTAAACTTGAACCTTTGTTACTCTGTCAGGTCTATTAGTCAATATTAAGTCTAGAAGGGCCTTTCCTCTATTCGGTTCCTGCTCCATTTGGCAAAGGTAATTATCATTAGTTATTGACAAAAACCTGTTTCCTTTATGAGAGCTACAGGTTTCAGATTCCCAATTGATGTCTGGATAGTTAAAGTCGCCCATAATAATAACCTCATTCTGATTAGCCGTCTCATCAATTTGCCTGAGGAGTATATCTTCCATGGGTTCTGTTATATTTGGGGGCCTAGAGCAGACCCATATTAGTATTATATTGTTATTGTTACCCCCATGTATATCTACCCATAATGATTCCACCTGTTCTTTACCTGTACCTATATCTTCCCACAGTGTTGGCTTCAGATAGGATTTTACATAGATCTATTCGATATGTCAGTGGCACACTAACAACTAAGTAAACATCAAAGGCATATAGGAATTTTTTTTAAAATGCATTACTGCTAAGGAAAATATGAAAACTTGGGATTCTTGGTTCACAGTTTTGATCAAAAGTGTTTAAGCTCACCTCCTAATTGCGTCAAGGGGATCCCAGCACAGGTGAGTCCTAACACTAAAATGTTACCTCTCTTGGAGCCTGTTCAGACTCCAACACCGTAGGGAGTGAAAAGGACTAGCTATTGTATCTCCTGCACTGATTTAAAACCTGTGGAGATGGGCGGAGAGTGCAAAAAGCCAATGAGGCAGCCACTCCTCATACAGACCAAAAAAAACCACAGTTTGGCTATGCACATCTAAAAACATTTTTTTTGAAAAAAATAAGCATAGATGCACACTGGCAAGGCAATAATATACATCATTTCCAAATGTTAGTGGCACACTAACAACTAAGTAAACATCAAAGGCATATAGGATTTTTTTTTTTTTAAATGCATTACTGCTAAGGAAAATATGAAAACCTGGGATTCTTAGTTCACAGTTTTGATCAAAAGTGTTTAAGCTCACCTCCCAATTGCGTCAAGGGGATCCGAGCACATGTGAGAGCCTGTTCAGTCTCCAACACCTTAGGGAGTGAAAAGGAAGAGCTATTGAATCTCCTGCACTGATTTAAAACCTGTGGAGATGGGCGGAGAGTGCTAAAAGCCAATGAGGCAGCCACTCCTCATACAGACCCAAAAAAAAAACAGTTTGGCTATGCACATCTAAAAACATTTTTTGAAAAAAAATAAGCACAGTTACACGCTGGCAAGGCAATAATATACATCTATTCCAAATGCAGTATATATTTATATATATATATATATATAAATAAGTGTTCTCAACAGATACGTAATTTAATTTTCAAGGAATGGCATATTTTAAAAACTAATTTCCCACAGATTAAGGAGTTCTCTGTATCCCCTAGAATGGCTTATCGGCGTTCCAGGAACTTTAGGGACATTTTGGTTTCGACTGAACCAAGATATAATATACATAAACCCATTGTGACTAGAACAGGTTGTTTCCCCTGTTTATCTTGTCAGTGCTGCAGACAACTAATTAAGGGTGATAAATTTGTACACCCAATGACAGGAAAGGTATATAAGATTAATCATTTTCTAACTTGTCGGAGCAATTGTGTTATTTATGTTTTGATGTGTCCCTGTAACTTACTATATGTAGGAGAGACCACCCAGGAATGCCGTTTACATATTAATAAGCACAAGTCCACCATCAGGATGGTTGATCTCTATGTACCTAGACATTTTCTTGAAGCAAAACATAAAATTGATGACCTTAGATTTTGGATTGTGATCATATCCCATTGGATAGAAGTAGTGGAAATCGTAGTATGTTACTCAAACGTAGAGAATTGGAATGGATTTTTAAATTAAATTCATTGACTCCTTTTGGCCTTAATATTGATTTCAAAATACATCCCCAAATGTATAGATGAGATTTTACTTGTGTATCCTTTACATTTGACTCTTCTCAGTATGTTTGCACTAAATGGTGCATGCAATTCGATATATGATTATATTGTCTTTTTTTTATATATATTCATTTTCTTTTCATTTATTTTTTACACCTGATAATCGAGTGCTCCAGCTCTTTGGATTGGATTTCTCTCCTTGGCCTGCGATTTGAATCATGTTTATTACAATATATATATTTTTTTTGCACCAATTTGTGTGGTCTTTCCAAAAGGATATATGTTGGGCTATGCTATATTGATGCAGCGCTGTCTGGGTACGTGTGCTCCCCGTTTATTGTTATTAGGGCCTGATGGTGATGCGACAGACTTACTGTTTTGTCTCCATCTGGGCTCCTATTGGTTCCTTGATCAGGTAGTATATGCTATCCGCTCTTGGATAATCTAATTTGGTGGTTCTGTGAACATTAGGGGTTACATAATTGCTATATCATATTATGCCTTATATCTAAATACTTACCTTTTGGTTATAGACACAGCCCGTTGCTTGACATCTTTATCAACTTGTAATACGGTCTTAGCAACGGATGACGCTTTTCCTTTCAAATACGCATGCGCGACTTTGAATGCACTGCGCAGACGCACTGATGTTTTTGAGACGCTGTAGCAGGCTGAGGTTGACACATCACACAATGGATTGGGAAACTTGTGTTTTGTAATGTATCATTTTACTTGATTGTTTACA
Source organism: Phyllomedusa bahiana (assembly GCA_025379985.1). Taxonomy (NCBI): domain Eukaryota; kingdom Metazoa; phylum Chordata; class Amphibia; order Anura; family Hylidae; genus Phyllomedusa; species Phyllomedusa bahiana. The sequence continues at coordinate 53,900 of JAODAL010021990.1, forward strand.
CTTGTGGTTTATCACTAATTATCCACTTATTATGTATTTGTATCTATATATTTCCACACTTGGATGATCTTGTAAACACGAATGACATTTATTGACAAAGATGGATACATCACTGTATTTTGATTACTAGTTATACACATTGTTTGTACAATTGTACCTTAATTGAACATGTTATGATGTAACATTGTTTGTAAATTGCACTTCCTATATGTACACATGTGCACCTTTGTGTGATTGCTTGAGAAAGGCTCTGGTAAGAGCTGAAACGTTGCCTGGGAAAAAAAGAACACTTTGTTTTGAATTTGTGCTGTCCTTACTCCATTTATACATTACTGGACTTGGTTCAGTCCTTAGGACGTGCACTTCATATATATTTTTCAGCTGGTGCTGTTTCACCTTGGTAATCATTTTCTGCTGTAGAGGGTGTCACAAGGGGGCCTTATTTGTTTTGTGTCCATGAGATTAGGGACGACTGCCCAAGTAGGAGGCTTGGGATCCCTTACTGGAGCTAGTAAATTGCTGTATATATAAGGCTTTCCTGTTAATAAGTGGTGCTCCACCAGGCTTGATAATAGAAAAGGAGCTATTCCTTCTTTCAGAAGTAGAAAGGGTTAAATGGTGAGGTTAGAAATCAGGTTTTTAAATAGTGTGTATAGAGGTTAAGAGTAGTGTTGAGCGATTATTATCGACAAAGTTGAAATCGGCACGGTTTTTATGTTGATCGGATTTTTTCGATCACGCGATAATTTAGGTTAAAATCTGTGCATAATCTATTAATATTGCGCCATTTTCGGCGCTTCCTGTCATTTTGGCGGCCAGCAAATCAGCTTACAGAATAGAGCAGGGTGAGCTGTGTGTGCGACGTCATGACTGGGATGTGTATGGTTGCGATTGGCTGGAAAAATCACATGACCTAGTTTTACATAGAACAGCCCTTCCTGTTCTGCCTCAGTGTGTGTCAGCGTCTCATAGGAGTAGGACGTGCGCTCTGCCTCTGTCCAAACAGCTCAGCAAACAGCTCAGCGAAATTGTTCTATTTGTTCACAGAGACAGCTATACTTTTAGCTGTGAACATTAGAACTTAGGTAGATTAGAGATTTGCAGATTTTAGGTAGTTAGGCTGAGAATTTTAAAGAGCATCTAGCCCTGTAAAGTCACGGGTGGAGCGGGAGGGGGAGGGGGGCGGCGCGGGCGAACACAGATAATCTCTTTGACGGATAGTGGATATAGTGCAGCCGAGACTTAGTTTAGACATTGCATTGCAATGGCTTTTTATTGACAGTTTTCTGTTGTATGTTGGGCAGCCTGAACTTATATTAGGATACAGATCTTTTCTAGTAACTGCAGGTCTATTTGTTAGGTGCAAAACTTCACTTGTATTATCCGTATAAAGATCAGATAGGTGTTTATTTCACCTTTTCCCAGTCCAGCTTTGTTGATAGAGGCACCTTGCACTTATATTTCAATACAGCAATTTTGGCGTCACCGCAGGTCTATTTTTAGGTGCAAAAAATACCTTTTATTATCAGTATACATTTCAGATAGGTGTTTTCTCACCTTTTCCCAGTCCAGCTTTGTTGATAGGGCATCTTGCACTTAAATTTCAATACAGCAATTTTGGCGTCACCGCAGGTCGATTTGTTAGGTGCAAAAAATACCGTTTATTATCCGTATACATTTCAGATACGTGTTTTTTCACTTTTGCCCAGTCCAGCTTTGTTGATAGAGGCACCTTGCACTTAAATTTCAATACAGCAATTTTGGCGTCACCGCAGGTCTATTTTTAGGTGCAAAAAATACCGTTTATTATCCGTATACATTTCAGATACGTGTTTTTTCACTTTTGCCCAGTCCAGCTTTGTTGATAGAGGCACCTTGCACTTAAATTTCAATACAGCAATTTTGTTTTGATTTGAGGGATTTGAGAATAGCTGTGATTTGCCATCTTTTAATAAGAGACTTTCCAAAAGTCTTCCATACCTTCTCAAATTTTTATCTTTCTGAACATGGAGCGAAATTCAGGTGGTAAGCGAGCAAAGAGGGGGGTAGGACATGGAGGTAGAGGTACGAGAGAAGGTGCTCCTTCCAGTGCTGGCGATAACACGCATGCCAGCGGATCGTCGATTGCAGGACCGTCAGGCCTGTCATCGCTGGGTCAGGGCCCTGTGAATCTCAGTAATGAACAGCGTCGCCAATCTGTTCTTCAGTGGTTAATGCAACCTGCATCCAGCAGTCTTACCTCCTCGTCCTCCCAGTCACGGCCACAAATGTCATCATCAGCATCATCAGCATCCGTCCAACATGAAGCGAAGGCAGCCCAAATGTCAACTCGTGTACCCACCTGTAACGGTGCGGCGCCGATGGACGTACGCCGAAGCGTCGACCCCAAACATCCGGGTGTGGGTCCTCTGTGATCACCGCAGGCGAGGTGGTAGCTGGAGGACCACACCAGGGAGTGGAGTCTAAGGGGCCCCTGGTCTTCGCCAGAGCCCGCCGCAAAGCGGGATGGACTTGGCTGCGGGACCCCCAGGTCACTACCCCTGACGTGGCTACCTGCGGTGACAGCCGGGGTGCAAGACAGGAATCCAGGCGGTGGAATACAGGAACACAGGAACATGTACAGCAGGATACAGGAGGGTTAAACGTACACATAGCACCACAGGATACGGCAGGAACTGGACGGGTAACACATCAGGTACAGACCAGGGAACACGGCAGGAACAGGAGAGCACATACAGGAACACGGCAGGATACAGGAGACACAGACATGACGGACGGACGGCCAGGAGCTCAGATGACAAAGACACTGGACCAGCATCTCAGGGGTTAAAGGCTCCAACAGCAGACCTGAGATGCTGGCAGGAGCTCAAGATGGGAAGCAGCTGGACACAGCAACAGACTGCAATGAACTGACCCAGAGTAGAGACAAGAACTTCCTCTTATAGCCAGAGGTCAGGGGTGAAGAGGAAGGTGCACAGAACAGGAAACTATAAATAGGCAGGAAGCTGCCGCGCGCACGCCTTAGGAGGCACAGTGCACAGACAGGACCCAGGAAGCAACAAGACTGGACAGGACAGGCAAGTACATAGCAGAACACAGGCTTCTGGGACCCCTGCACAGGGAGCCCCAGCAGAGACATGGCAGGCACGGACAGGCCGACGGTCCAAGGCAGGGACCGCTTCATGAACCGTGACACCACCACTGTTTATAATCCATTTTCGGAAGACCTCTTTGATGACAAAATGCGGTTGAGGTCAGAAGGCATGTTAAAAGATCAAGAGTAGTGTTGAGCAATTTTTATCGACAAAGTTGAAATCGGCAAGGTTTTTATGGTGATCGAAATTTCCAGATCATGCGATAATTAAGGTTAAAATCTGAGCATCATCTATTAAGATCGCGCCTTTTTCGGCGCTTCCTGTAGTTTTGGCGGCCAGCAAATCAGATTACAGAATAGAGCAGGGTGAGATGTGTGTGCGACGTCATGACTGGGATGTGTATGGTTGCGATTGGCTGGAAAAATCACATGACCTCGTTTTACATAGAACAGCGTTTCCTGTTTCAGCCTCAGTGTCTCTCAGCGTCTCATAGGGATAGGACCTGCGCTCTGCCTGTGGCCAAACAGCTCAGCGAAATTAGTCTATTTCTGCACAGAGAAACCTCTACTATTAGCTGTGATCCTTCCAATTTAGTTAAATTAGAGATTTGAAGATTTTATGTAGTTAGCTAGAGAATTTTAAAGCAGCATCTACCGCTGTAAATTCACGGCGGGGGGAGTGGGGGGGGGGCCCGCGGGCGAACACAGACAAGCTCTATCTATAAAGAACACTGGATAAAGTTCACCAAGACTTAGTGTAGACATTGTAGTGGAATATCTTTATTATTAACAGTTTGCTATTGAAATATTTCCTGGATATTGGGCAGCCTGAACTTATATTGGATACACATCATTTCTAGTAACTGCAGGTCTCTTTGTTAGGTGCAAAACTCAACTTTTATTATCAGTATACATTTCAGATATGTGTTCATTTTAATTTTGCCCATTACACCTGTGACTGTTGATATATCCACCATGCAGTTAAATTACATTCCAGCAATCTTGTAGTCAGCACAGGTTGTTTGTTGCCAAAAATACCGTGTATTATATGAAAACATAACAGATACGTGTTTTTTGACGTTTGCGCACCCAGCATTGTTCATTGACGCAGCATCCACGTAAATCTTAAAACAGCAATTCTATATTCACCACAGGTGAATTGAAAGGTGCAAAAAATACCGTGTATCAAACGAAAACATAACAGTTACGTGTTTTTTGACTTTTGCACACCCAGCATTGTTCATTGACGCAGCATCCACGTAAATCTTAAAACAGCAATTCTATATTCACCACAGGTGAATTGAAAGGTGCAAAAAATACCGTTTATTATACCAAAACATAACAGTTACGTGTTTTTTGACTTTTGCACACCCAGCATTTTTCATTGACGCAGCATCTACGTAAATCTTAAAACAGCAATTCTATATTCACCATAGGTGAATTGAAAGGTGCAAAAAATACCGTGTATCATACGAAAACATAACAGTTACGTGTTTTTTGACTTTTGCACACCCAGCATTGTTCATTGACGCAGCATCCACATAAATCTTAAAACAGAAATTCTATATTCACCACAGGTGAATTGAAAGGTGCAAAAAATACCGTGTATCATACGAAAACATAACAGTTACGTGTTTTTTGACTTTTGCACACCCAGCATTGTTCATTGACGCAGCATCCACGTAAATCTTAAAACAGCAATTCTATATTCACCACAGGTGAATTGAAAGGTGCAAAAAAATACCGTTTATTATACCAAAACATAACAGATACGTGTTTTTGGACTTTTGCCCAGTCCAGATTTGTTGATAGACACCTTGCAGTTAAATTTGAATCCAGCAATTTTGTTTTGATTAGAGGGATTTGAGATAGCTGTGATTTGCCGTCTTTTAATAAGAGACTTTCCAAAACTATTCCATACCTTCTCAAATTTTTATATTTCTGAACATGGAGCGAAATGCAGGTGGTAAGCGAGCAAAGAGGGGGGTAGCACATGGAGGTAGAGGTACGAGAGAAGGTGCTCCTTCCATTGCTGGCGACAACACGCATGCCAGCGGATCGTCAGTTGCAGGACCGTCAGGCCTGTCATCGCTGGGTCAGGGCCCTGTGAATCTAAGTAACGAACATCGTCGCCAATCTGTCCTTCAGTGGTTAATGCAACCTGCATCTAGCAGTCTTACCTCCTCGTCCTCGCAGTCACGGCCACAAATGTCGTCATCAGCATCATCAGCATCCGTCCAACATGAAGCAGCCCAAATGTCAACTCGTGTACCCACCACTGTGGATAATCCATTGTCTGCGGACCTCTTTGATGACAAAATGTGGTTGGGGTCAGAAGGCATGTTAAAAGATCAAGAGGATGATTTAGTCTGCTCTGACGCCCAGTTACTGATGCCATCAGAGGAGGTGAAGGAAGCCGGTCAATCGGCAAAAATCCCGGGCGCTCGGCAACGCCTTGCAGTGCCCCTTGCTTGTAGCCCGCAGCTTCTGGATGCAGAAAGTCAGGACGACCAAGTCACCTGTGTTGATGATGATGATGACGACATTGCGGATCCATGGTGGTCTTTTCAGCAGAATTTGCTTGCGAGCGCTTCATCACTGGACGAGGAGGAAGACGATGGGGTAGTGTCAGTACGGGTCCCGCCTCAAAAAGGGAGAGGGCGGTCGCAGAAGTCCGCTGATATGATTCCGCCAGCCGCGGTCAGCGCAAACCCCGCTCCTCGCTTATCACCGTCAAAAAGGTCCAGGACCTCTCAAGCCTGGGCCTTCTTTGAGCAAACCTCTGATTCACCCAGTGATGTCATATGCCGCCTTTGCCGTAAACGCATAAGTAGAGGCAAGAACCTTAAGTGGTTAACCACCACCAACATGTCTAGTCACATGCAGCGAATGCATGAGTTGAAATGGAGGGAACACTTGGCCAAAAAAAGGCCAGACCGACGCCGGGCCTCCAACCATTGTCACACCCTCTGTCTCCGCCTCCTCCTCCTCCGCCACCACCAAGCGTTCCTCAGCTGCCCATGTCTCTCAGAGTCATGATCAGGGATCAGCCTCCGCTTCAGCCTCCACCGTCGCTCGAGTACCACCAGCACCACCAGAGACCCATCCTACCCCTTCTCCTTCCGCCAGTTTGATGACCTGCACGCCGCACAGCGGCCAGTCTAGCAGCCAGCCTTCTGTCTTCCAGGTTTGGGAGCAGAAACACTTTAACCCCAAACCATCCCAAAGCCAAAAGCCTGAATGTCGGCATTTCCAGGCTTTTGGCCTTGGAAATGTTGCCTTTCCGTCTGGTGGACACAGATGGGTTCCGCCACGTCATGGCCCTCGCCTGCCCCCAATACCAGATGCCGAGCAGGCATTTCTTTGCCAGAAAAGCCGTCCCTGCCCTGGCCAGCCACGTGTCTTTCTAAATTTCAACCGCGTTGTCTGCATCTGTGTCCGGAAAAGTCCATTCACCACCAACACATGGACTAGTAAGCACGGCCAAGGCCGCTATATCTCTGTGACAGCTCACTGGGTGAGCTGGGTGGATGTCTCTGGGGGTGACGGTGGCTCTCAGGCTCGGCGCACGCTCCTCAAAACCGCAGGGATGGTGCAGGGCTCTTTCCCCAAGGTCCTCTGGTGGCTTTCACGTGCCCAGAGACACCAGGCCGTGTTGAAATTAATTCTGCCTTGGAGACCGTCCACACAGGTCAGGAGCTGTGGACGGCTCTAAGCAACGAGACCGAGCGCTGGCTGGGTGACAAGAACCTTATGCCAGGCAAGGTGGTGTGCGATAACGGGCGATATTTTGCTGGCCGCCTTAAGATCGGTAGGCTGGAGCACATCCCTTGCCTGGCACATGTCATGAACCTTGTCGTCCAGAAATTTTCTAAGAGCTACCCGGGTCTGGACTTCCTGCTGAAGAAGGCTCGAGGTCTGAGTTCGCACTTCCGCCGTTCGCACCCTGCTTCGTCCCGCCTGGCTGCGTTGCAGCGACAGCTCGGCCTCCCCGTCAACCGTCTCATTGTTGACGTGGCAACACGCTGGAATTCCACCCTCCACATGCTCCAGCGATTGTGGCAGCAGCGCAATGCCATTACGCAGTACGAAATGACACATGGCCTGACAAGCAGCGGTGCGGACCTCGGGGTGTTGAACCACCGAGAGTGGAGGCAGGTGAAAGAGCTCTGCACCATCCATGCCAGTTTTGAAGAAGCCACCAAAATGGTCAGTGCGGACAATGCCCTTGTCAGCATGAGCATTGTGGTGATCTTAGTTCTGGAACGATCGTTGGACACTCTGAAACAACAGGTCCCGCCAGCGACGGAGGAGGAGACGGACACAGATGCGGACACGGAGCCTTTCTCTCCGTAAAATCCACAAGGCCCGACAGTTTCACAATTTCATCGGTCTTCATTAGGCAGTGGTTCGGGGTCCAGAGCTAGTGCAAGGTGGCGCATCAGCTCTCAGGGTGCATCATCTCAGGCAAGTCAGGGCTGTGTTGAAGCTGTGCCAGAGGCAGCGGAGGAGGAGGAGGAGGAGGTATTCCTAGACACCGATGTTACCGACGTCCCTGCCTTGGAAAGAGGTTGGCGCGAATTTGAGGCGGAGGAGGAAGATGAGGAAGATCAGTTTGCTAGTGCCCCTCGACCCAGAGGCTTGGGAAATCAAGGCTCCATCTCTCACATGAGTGCTTGAATGCTCCATTTCCTCCAACATGATCCTCGCATTAAGGCCATCAAAATGAACAACAGTTACTGGGTGGCCACCCTCCTGGATCCCCGGTACAAAACAAAACTCAGCACTTTCCTTCCACCCACCCAAATAGAGAGTAAAATGCAGGAAATGGAGACCTTGCTGACTTGTTCAATGGAGACATCTTTTGCGTCTGCTTCACGTTCTCCTATTGTCACTGTGGAACAAACATCAGCGACGTGACAGCAGTAGAGTGCCAAGTAGGCGTACCCGGGCAGCAGCAGGCAAGGTGGCGGAAGCCTAATGGGTGACCTCTGGCAATCTTTGTTTACCACCTCACCAACGCATGCAATGCAGGGCACACATCCAACACACAGAGATCAGCGTAAGATAATGGTGGACGACTATCTGCGTCGCTGATGTTTTTGCATGTGTTCCGGACCCAATAGACTTCTGGGTATCCAAAATGGACGAATGGCCCGAGCTGGCTCGTCACGCCATAGAGGTGTTGTCCTGCCCAGCAGCCAGCGTCATATCTGAGCGGACCTTCAGCACAGCTGGAGGAGTCATTACAGACAAACGCATCCGGCTTTCCACAGATAATGTGGATCGTTTGACTTTCATCAATATGAATCAGGCATGGATCTCTGATGATGTTGTGGCCCCAATTGCCGAGGTCATCGATTAGTTGCCGGTCTACTTCACATTCCTTTTCAAACAGAAATGGTCCTCTTGAAAACTTTTTTTTAAAATGATCATTTCTTACTGCAATTTTTATTCTCTTTTCCTCTTTTATTCTCTTTTGCTGTGAGGAGACTGTAAAAGACAGCAAGGTTTCATGACAACACCGTATTCCATTTACTCACTTTATCGTAAGACATTTTCGCATTGTCAATGGTTTTGAGGTCATGTTGCTGTGAGATACAGCTATAATTATGGTCCTTTGGAACAGAAATATGGCTTCTAAGTGGCATTTCTCCCTCACAATTTTTAATAGTGGCTGAGAAGTCATATTTATAATTTTTTGGGGTCATGTAGCTGTGAGATACAGCAATAATCATGGTCCTTTGGAACAGAAATGTGGCTTCTAAGTGGCATTTCTCCCTCACAATTTTTAACAGTGGCTGAGAAGTCATTTTTATAATTTTTTGGGTCATGCTGCTTTGAAATGCAGCAATACTACAGGTCCTATTATAAAAAATGTTGTTTCTAACAGACATTTGTTCTTCACAATTGACCAAAGTGGCTCAAGGGTCATGCTTTGAATTTTTGGGGGCATTTTGCTTTGAAATGCAGCAATACTACAGGTCCTATTCTAAAAAATGTTGTTTCTAATAGACATTTGTTCTTCACAATTGTCAAAAGTGGCTCATGGGTCATGTTTTGAATTTTTGGGGGCATTTTGCTGTGACATGCAGCTATACTACAGGTCCTATTCTAAAAAATGTTGTTTCTAACAGACATTTGTTCTTCACAATTGTCCAAAGTGGCTCAAGGGTCATGCTTAGAATTTTTGGGGGCATTTTGCTGTGACATGCAGCTACACTACAGGTCCTATTCTAAAAAATGTTGTTTCTAACAGACATTTGTTCTTCACAATTGTCAAGAGTGGCTCAAGGGTGATGGTGCTGTCAGAAACAGGAATAGGTAGGACACTGTTAATGGACACATATTGCAAAATGACTTGTTTTTGCAAGATCTTTAACATAGCTATCAATCTCTGTATTGAGACAACCCATTTAATACAATGAAAAAAAGAGAAACAAAGACATGGTGGGATTCCATCCTATTTTAAAATGTGTTTTCTAGAATTAAACTACTAAAAAACTTGCATGTACAAAATAGCTGGTAAAAAATTTTCCTCTGAATTGTACAAGGGAGGTACAGCAAAACTTGACCAGATGTAGGTTATTCAGAGGACATGGAGTATGGAGCACGGACAGAGAACAAAGTACAGAGACAATTTCCTCCAGCACGTTGAGTAAAATGAGAAAAAGAATGCCAAGCAAAAGGGCACCTGGGTGTAACAGGAGCGTTAACCACCAGTATTTCCAAGTGAAGCTCAATTGGTCCGCACTCATATGGAGGGGCAAGCGCTACCCAGGTCTTGACTGTGTACTGAGGAAGGCTGGAGTTCTCACACTTCCGCTTCCGCACTCTGCTTCAGCATGACAGTTTTTGTTGCTGCGTCATCAGGGCATTTTAACCTGCGTGTTAATAGATGACGGACGCCAGCCTGGGCTCTCACCGCACCCACTGTAACTCCGGCCCTGGGTCATGCTGTGGCACAGGACAGTTCTAGTCAATGTCCAGTTCAACTAAAATGGTGGTTGAAAGACTCCTTTTTCCGGCACTTTGTAATCTGGGGGTCAGACAGGTTTAATGGTCATACTGTGGCCCAGGACAGGGACAGTATATGTCCAGTTCAACTAAAATGGTGGTTGAAAGACTCCTTTTCTGGCACTTTTAAACTGTGGGTCAGACAGGTTTAATGGTCATTCTGCGTTACAGGACAGATATAGTTAGTGTCCAGTTCAACTAAAATGGTGGTTGAAAGACTCCATTTTGCGGCACTTTTTAAATCTGGGGGTCATGCAGGTTTGGGGCTCATGCTGCGTTCCAGGACAGGGATATTCAAAGTCCAGTTCAAGTAACATGATGGTTCAAATCATACTGCCTTCTGGCACTTTTTAATTTGTGGGTGATGCAGGTTTAAGGGTCAGGCTGTGGTACAAGACAGGGATAGTGAATGGTCTGTGACTTTTTTTCTGTGACTTTTATAACCTGAGTGTGTTGCATAAGATGTAGCACGTATCCATTTGACTGTTGTGGATGTTAATTTCAGCTTCTCCAGCCTTGTTTGGGGTTGTTTAAAAATGAAGGTGTTGTTGCTCTCCCATAGACTTTAATGGTAATCGCTCATAATCGATGCTCACTATCGAAAAACATTATCGATAGCGGCCGACTATCGAATATCGATCGATCTCGATAGCCAGCGCAATCACTCAACACTAATCAAGAGGCCAAAGAGAATGATTTTGTCTGCTCTGACGCCCAGATACTGATGCCATCAGAGGAGGTGAAGGAAGCCGGTCAATCGGCAAAAATCCCGGGCGGTCGGCAACGCCTTGCAGTGCCTCTTGCTTGTAGTCCGCAGCTTCTGGATGCAGAAAGTCAGGACGACCAAGTCACCTGTGTTGATGATGATGATGATGATGACGACATTTCGGATCCATCGTGGTCTTTTCTGCAGAATTTGCTTGTGAGCACTTCATCACTGGACGAGGAGGAAGACGATGTGGTAGTGTCAACATGGGTCCCGCCTCAAAAAGGGAGAGGGCGGTCGCAGAAGTCGCTGATATAATTCCGTAAGCACGGTCAGCGGAAACCCCGCTCTCGCTTATCGCCGTCAAAAAGGTCCAGGACCTCTCAAGCTGGGCCTTCTTTGAACAAGCCTCTGATTCACCCAGTGATGTCATATGCCGCCTTTGCTGTAAACACATAAGTAGAGGCAAGAATCTTAGGTGTTTAACCACCACCATGTCTAGTCACATGCAGCGAATGCATGAGTTGAAATGGAGACAACACTTGGCCAAAAAAGGCCAGACCGACGCCGTGTCTCCAACCACTGTCACACCCTCTGTCTTCGCCTCCTCCTCCACCACCAAGCGTTCCTCAGCTGCACATGTCTCTCAGAGTCATGATCAGGGATCAGCCTCTGCTTCAGCCTCCACCGTCGCCGAGTACCACCAGCACCACCAGAGACCCATCTACCCTTCTCCTCCCACCGTTTGACGACCTGCATGCCGTACAGCGGCCAGTCTAGCAGCCAGCCTTTCTGTCTTCCAGGTTTGGGAGCAGAAGAAACACTATAACCCAAACCATCCCAAAGCCAAAAAGCCTGAATGTCGGCATTGCCAGGCTTTTGGCCTTGGAAATGTTGCCTTTCCGTCTGGTGGACACAGATGGGTTCCGCCACGTCAATGGCCCTTGCTGCCCCCCAAAACCAGATGCCGAGCAGGCATTTCTTTGCCAGAAAAGCCGTCCCTGCCCTGGCCACCAAGTGTCATCTAAA